>JAODUO010002569.1:0-36610 GCA_025642075.2 Ridgeia piscesae
CTCCGTTTCTCCGTTTCTCCGTTTCTCCGTTTCTCCGTTTTCCGTTTTCCGTTTTCCGTTTCTCCGTTTCTCCGTTTTCCGTTTCTCCGTTTTCCGTTTCTCCGTTTCTCCGTTTCTCCGTTTCTCCGTTTCTCCGTTTCTCCGTTTCTCCGTTTCTCCGTTTCTCCGTTTCTCCGTTTCCCGTTTCTCCGTTTCTCCGTTCTCCGTTCTCCGTTCTCCGTTCTCCGTTTCCCCCGTTTCTCCGTTTCTCCGTTTCTCCGTTTCCTTTTCCCTTTTCCGTTTCCGTTTCCTTTCCGTTCTCCGTTTCCGTTTCTCCGTTTCTCCGTTTCTCCGTTTCTCCGTTTCTCCGTTTCTCCGTTTCTCCGTTTCTCCGTTTCTCCGTTTCTCCGTTTCCCCGTTTCTCCGTTTCTCCGTTTCTCCGTTTCTCCGTTTTCCGTTTTCCGTTTTCCGTTTTCCGTTTTCCGTTTCCCGTTTCTCCGTTTCTCCGTTTCTCCGTTTCTCCGTTTCTCCGTTTCTCCGTTTCCCCGTTTCCCCGTTTCCCGTTTCCCGTTTCCCCGTTTCTCCGTTTCTCCGTTTCTCCGTTTCTCCGTTCTCCGTCCTCCGTTCTCCGTCTCTCCGTCTCTCCGTTTCTCCGTTTCTCCGTTTCTCCGTTTCTCCGTTTTCCCGTTTCCCCGTTTCCCCGTTTCTCCGTTTCTCCGTTTCTCCGTTTCTCCGTTTCCCGTTTCTCCGTTTCCCCGTTTCTCCGTTTCCCCGTTTCCCCGTTTCCCCGTTTCCCCGTTTCCCCGTTTCTCCGTTTCTCCGTTTCCCTTTCCGTTTCTCCGTTTTCCCCCTTTCTCCGTTTCTCCGTTTTCCCCCCGTTTCCCGTTTCCCGTTTTCCCCCTTTCCCCCTTTCCCCTTTTCCCCCTTTCTCCGTTTCTCCGTTTCTCCGTTTCTCCTTTTCCGTTTTCCGTTTTCCGTTTCCCCCTTTCCCCTTTCCCGTTTCCCGTTTCCCGTTTCCCGTTTCCCGTTTCCCGTTTCCCCGTTTCCCGTTTCCCGTTTCCCGTTTCCCGTTTCCCGTTTCCCGTTTCTCCTTTCTCCGTTTCCCGTTTCCCGTTTCCCGTTTCTCCGTTTCTCCGTTTTCCGTTTCTCCGTTTCTCCGTTTTCCGTTTTCCGTTTTCCGTTTCTCCGTTTTCCGTTTCTCCCTTTTTCCGTTTCTCCGTTTCTCCGTTTCCCCCTTTCTCCGTTTCTCCGTTTCTCCGTTTCTCCGTTTTCCGTTTTCCGTTTTCCGTTTTCCGTTTTCCGTTTTCCGTTTCTCCTTTCTCCGTTTCTCCGTTTCCCGTTTTCCGTTTTCCGTTTTCCCCCTTTCCCGTTTCCCGTTTCCCCGTTTCCCCCGTTTCCCCGTTTCCCCGTTTCCCCGTTTCCCCGTTTCCCCGTTTTCCCCCTTTCCCCGTTTTCCCCTTTTCCTTTTCCGTTTTCCCTTTTCCGTTTCTCCGTTTCTCCGTTTCTCCGTTTCTCCGTTTCTCCGTTTCTCCGTTTCTCCGTTTCTCCGTTTCTCCGTTTCTCCGTTTCTCCGTTTCTCCGTTTCTCCGTTTCTCCGTTTCTCCGTTTCTCCGTTTCTCCGTTTCTCCGTTTCCCCGTTTCCCCGTTTCCCCGTTTCTCCGTTTCTCCGTTTCTCCGTCTCTCCGTCTCTCCGTTTCTCCGTTTCTCCGTTTCTCCGTTTCTCCGTTATTCCGTTATTCCGTTATTCCGTTATTCCGTTATTCCGTTATTCCGTTTCTCCGTTTCTCCGTTTCTCCGTTTCTCCGTTTCTCCGTTTCTCCGTTTCTCCGTTTCTCCGTTTCTCCGTTTCTCCGTTTCTCCGTTTCTCCGTTTCTCCGTTATTCCGTTTCTCCGTTATTCCGTTTCTCCGTTTCTCCGTTTCTCCGTTTCTCCGTTTCTCCGTTTCTCCGTTTCTCCGTTTCTCCGTTATTCCGTTATTCCGTTATTCCGTTATTCCGTTATTCCGTTATTCCGTTTCTCCGTTTCTCCGTTTCTCCGTTTCTCCGTTTCTCCGTTTCTCCGTTTCCCCGTTTCCCCGTTTCCCCGTTTCCCCGTTTCCCCGTTTCCCCGTTTCCCCGTTTCCCCGTTTCCCCGTTTCCCCGTTTCCCCGTTTCTCCGTTTCTCCGTTTCTCCGTTTCTCCGTCTCTCCGTCTCTCCGTCTCTCCGTCTCTCCGTCTCTCCGTCTCTCCGTTTCTCCGTTTCTCCGTTTCTCCGTTTCTCCGTTATTCCGTTATTCCGTTATTCCGTTATTCCGTTATTCCGTTTCTCCGTTTCTCCGTTTCTCCGTTTCTCCGTTCCTCCGTTCCTCCGTTCCTCCGTTCCTCCGTTCCTCCGTTCCTCCGTTCCTCCGTTCCTCCGTTCCTCCGTTCCTCCGTTCCTCCGTTCCTCCGTTCCTCCGTTCCTCCGTTCCTCCGTTTCTCCGTTATTCCGTTATTCCGTTTCTCCGTTTCCCCGTTTCCCCGTTTCCCCGTTTCCCCGTTTCCCCGTTTCCCCGTTTCCCCGTTTCTCCGTTTCTCCGTTTCTCCGTTTCTCCGTTTCTCCGTTTCTCCGTTTCTCCGTTTCTCCGTTTCTCCGTTATTCCGTTTCCCCGTTTCCCCGTTTCTCCGTTTCTCCGTTTCTCCGTTTCTCCGTTTCTCCGTTTCTCCGTTTCTCCGTTTCTCCGTTTCTCCGTTTCTCCGTTTCTCCGTTTCTCCGTTTCTCCGTTTCTCCGTTTCTCCGTTTCTCCGTTTCTCCGTTTCTCCGTTTCTCCGTTTCTCCCGTTTCTCCGTTTCTCCGTTTCTCCGTTTCTCCGTTTCCCCGTTTCTCCGTTTCTCCGTTTCTCCGTTTCTCCGTTTCTCCGTTTCTCCGTTTCTCCGGTTCTCCGTTTCTCCGTTTCTCCGTTTCTCCGTTTCTCCGTTTCTCCGTTTCCCCGTTTCCCCGTTTCCCCGTTTCTCCGTTTCTCCGTTTCTCCGTTTCTCCCGTTTCTCCGGTTCTCCGTTTCTCCGTTTCTCCGTTTCTCCGTTTCTCCGTTTCTCCGTTTCTCCGTTTCTCCGTTTCTCCGTTTCTCCGTTTCTCCGTTTCTCCGTTTCTCCGTTTCTCCGTTTCTCCGTTTCTCCGTTTCTCCGTTTCTCCGTTTCTCCGTTTCTCCGTTTCTCCGTTTCTCCGTTTCCCCGTTTCCCCGTTTCCCCGTTTCCCCGTTTCCCCGTTTCCCCGTTTCCCCGTTTCCCCGTTTCCCCGTTTCCCCGTTTCCCCGTTTCCCCGTTTCTCCGTTTCTCCGTTTCTCCGTTTCTCCGTTTCTCCGTCTCTCCGTCTCTCCGTTTCTCCGTTTCTCCGTTTCTCCGTTTCTCCGTTATTCCGTTATTCCGTTATTCCGTTATTCCGTTATTCCGTTATTCCGTTTCTCCGTTTCTCCGTTTCTCCGTTTCTCCGTTTCTCCGTTTCTCCGTTTCTCCGTTTCTCCGTTTCTCCGTTTCTCCGTTTCTCCGTTATTCCGTTTCTCCGTTATTCCGTTTCTCCGTTTCTCCGTTTCTCCGTTTCTCCGTTTCTCCGTTTCTCCGTTTCTCCGTTTCTCCGTTATTCCGTTATTCCGTTATTCCGTTATTCCGTTATTCCGTTATTCCGTTTCTCCGTTTCTCCGTTTCTCCGTTTCTCCGTTTCTCCGTTTCTCCGTTTCTCCGTTTCTCCGTTTCTCCGTTTCTCCGTTTCCCCGTTTCCCCGTTTCTCCGTTTCCCCGTTTCCCCGTTTCCCCGTTTCCCCGTTTCCCCGTTTCCCCGTTTCTCCGTTTCTCCGTTTCTCCGTCTCTCCGTCTCTCCGTCTCTCCGTCTCTCCGTCTCTCCGTTTCTCCGTTTCTCCGTTTCTCCGTTATTCCGTTATTCCGTTATTCCGTTATTCCGTTATTCCGTTTCTCCGTTTCTCCGTTTCTCCGTTTCTCCGTTCCTCCGTTCCTCCGTTCCTCCGTTCCTCCGTTCCTCCGTTCCTCCGTTCCTCCGTTCCTCCGTTCCTCCGTTCCTCCGTTCCTCCGTTCCTCCGTTCCTCCGTTCCTCCGTTCCTCCGTTCCTCCGTTTCTCCGTTTCTCCGTTTCCCCGTTTCCCCGTTTCCCCGTTTCCCCGTTTCCCCGTTTCCCCGTTTCCCCGTTTCCCCGTTTCCCCGTTTCCCCGTTTCTCCCTTTCTCTCTTTCTCCGTTTCTCCGTTTCTCCGTTTCTCCGTTTCTCCGTTTCTCCGTTTCTCCGTTTCTCCGTTTCCCCGTTTCCCCGTTTCCCCGTTTCTCCGTTTCTCCGTTTCTCCGTTTCTCCGTTTCTCCGTTTCTCCGTTTCTCCGTTTCTCCGTTTCTCCGTTTCTCCGTTATTCCGTTTCTCCGTTTCTCCGTTTCTCCTCTCCGTTTCTCCGTTTCTCCGTTTCTCCGTTTCTCCGTTATTCCGTTATTCCGTTATTCCGTTATTCCGTTATTCCGTTATTCCGTTATTCCGTTATTCCGTTATTCCGTTTCTCCGTTTCTCCGTTTCTCCGTTTCTCCGTTTCTCCGTTTCTCCGTTTCTCCGTTTCTCCGTTTCTCCGTTTCTCCGTTTCCCCGTTTCCCCGTTTCCCCGTTTCCCCGTTTCCCCGTTTCCCCGTTTCCCCGTTTCCCCGTTTCCCCGTTTCCCCGTTTCCCCGTTTCTCCGTTTCTCCGTTTCTCCGTTTCTCCGTCTCTCCGTCTCTCCGTCTCTCCGTCTCTCCGTCTCTCCGTTTCTCCGTTTCTCCGTTTCTCCGTTTCTCCGTTATTCCGTTATTCCGTTATTCCGTTATTCCGTTATTCCGTTATTCCGTTTCTCCGTTTCTCCGTTTCTCCGTTTCTCCGTTTCTCCTTTTCTCCGTTTCTCCGTTTCCCCGTTTCCCCGTTTCCCCGTTTCCCCGTTTCCCCGTTTCTCCGTTTCCCCGTTTCTCCGTTTCTCCGTTTCTCCGTCTCTCCGTCTCTCCGTCTCTCCGTCTCTCCGTTTCTCCGTTTCTCCGTTTCTCCGTTTCTCCGTTTCTCCGTTTCCCCGTTTCTCCGTTTCTCCGTTTCACCGTTTCTCCGTTTCTCCGTTTCTCCGTTTCCCCGTTTCTCCGTTTCCCCGTTTCCCCGTTTCCCCGTTTCCCCGTTTCCCCGTTTCTCCGTTTCCCCGTTTCTCCGTTTCTCCGTTTCTCCGTTTCTCCGTTTCCCCGTTTCCCCGTTTCCCCGTTTCCCCGTTTCCCCGTTTCCCCGTTTCCCCGTTTCTCCGTTTCTCCGTTTCTCCGTTTCTCCGTTTCTCCGTTTCTCCGTTTCTCCGTTTCTCCGTTTCCCGTTTCTCCGTTTCTCCGTTTCTCCGTTTCTCCGTTTCTCCGTTTCTCCGTTTCTCCGTTTCTCCGTTTCTCCGTTTCTCCGTTTCTCCGTTTCTCCGTTTCTCCGTTTCTCCGTTTCTCCGTTTCTCCGTTTCTCCGTTTCTCCGTTATTCCGTTTCCCCGTTTCTCCGTTTCTCCGTTTCTCCGTTTCTCCGTTTCTCCGTTTCTCCGTTTCTCCGTTTCTCCGTTTCTCCGTTTCTCCGTTTCTCCGTTTCTCCGTTTCTCCGTTTCTCCGTTTCTCCGTTTCTCCGTTTCTCCGTTTCTCCGTTTCTCCGTTTCTCCGTTTCTCCGTTTCTCCGTTATTCCGTTATTCCGTTATTCCGTTTCTCCGTTATTCCGTTTCTCCGTTATTCCGTTTCTCCGTTTCTCCGTTTCTCCGTTATTCCGTTATTCCGTTTCTCCGTTTCTCCGTTTCTCCGTTTCCCCGTTTCCCCGTTTCCCCGTTTCCCCGTTTCCCCGTTTCCCCGTTTCCCCGTTTCCACGTTTCCCCGTTTCTCCCTTTCTCCGTTTCTCCGTTTCTCCGTTTCTCCGTTTCTCCGTTTCTCCGTTTCTCCGTTTCTCCGTTTCTCCGTTTCTCCGTTTCTCCGTTTCTCCGTTTCTCCGTTTCTCCGTTTCTCCGTTATTCCGTTTCCCCGTTTCTCCGTTTCTCCGTTTCTCCGTTTCTCCGTTATTCCGTTATTCCGTTATTCCGTTATTCCGTTATTCCGTTTCTCCGTTTCTCCGTTTCTCCGTTTCTCCGTTTCTCCGTTTCTCCGTTTCTCCGTTTCTCCGTTTCTCCGTTTCTCCGTTTCTCCGTTTCTCCGTTTCCCCGTTTCCCCGTTTCCCCGTTTCCCCGTTTCCCCGTTTCCCCGTTTCCCCGTTTCCCCGTTTCCCCGTCTCTCCGTCTCTCCGTCTCTCCGTCTCTCCGTTTCTCCGTTTCTCCGTTTCTCCGTTTCTCCGTTATTCCGTTATTCCGTTATTCCGTTATTCCGTTATTCCGTTTCTCCGTTTCTCCGTTTCTCCGTTTCTCCTTTTCTCCGTTTCTCCGTTTCTCCGTTTCTCCGTTTCTCCGTTTCTCCGTTTCTCCGTTTCTCCGTTTCTCCGTTTCTCCGTTTCTCCGTTTCTCCGTTTCTCCGTTTCTCCGTTTCTCCGTTTCTCCGTTTCTCCGTTTCTCCGTTCCTCCGTTTCTCCGTTTCTCCGTTTCTCCGTTTCTCCGTTTCTCCGTTTCTCCGTTTCCCCGTTTCCCCGTTTCCCCGTTTCCCCGTTTCCCCGTTTCCCCGTTTCCCCGTTTCCCCGTTTCCCCGTTTCCCCGTTTCCCCGTTTCCCCGTTTCCCCGTTTCCCCGTTTCTCCGTTTCTCCGTTTCTCCGTCTCTCCGTCTCTCCGTTTCTCCGTTTCTCCGTTTCTCCGTTTCTCCGTTTCTCCGTTATTCCGTTATTCCGTTATTCCGTTATTCCGTTATTCCGTTATTCCGTTTCTCCGTTTCTCCGTTTCTCCGTTTCTCCGTTTCTCCGTTTCTCCGTTTCTCCGTTTCTCCGTTTCTCCCGTTTCTCCGTTTCTCCGTTTCTCCGTTTCTCCGTTTCTCCGTTTCTCCGTTATTCCGTTATTCCGTTTCTCCGTTATTCCGTTTCTCCGTTTCTCCGTTTCTCCGTTTCTCCGTTTCTCCGTTTCTCCGTTATTCCGTTATTCCGTTATTCCGTTATTCCGTTATTCCGTTATTCCGTTATTCCGTTTCTCCGTTTCTCCGTTTCTCCGTTTCTCCGTTTCTCCGTTTCTCCGTTTCTCCGTTTCTCCGTTTCTCCGTTTCTCCGTTTCTCCGTTTCTCCGTTTCTCCGTTTCCCCGTTTCCCCGTTTCCCGTTTCCCCGTTTCCCCGTTTCCCCGTTTCCCCGTTTCCCCGTTTCCCCGTTTCCCCGTTTCCCCGTTTCTCCGTTTCTCCGTTTCTCCGTTCTCCGTCTCTCCGTCTCTCCGTCTCTCCGTCTCTCCGTCTCTCCGTTTCTCCGTTTCTCCGTTTCTCCGTTATTCCGTTATTCCGTTATTCCGTTATTCCGTTATTCCGTTTCTCCGTTTCTCCGTTTCTCCGTTTCTCCGTTTCTCCGTTTCTCCGTTTCTCCGTTTCTCCGTTTCTCCGTTTCTCCGTTTCCCCGTTTCCCCGTTTCCCCGTTTCCCCGTTTCCCCGTTTCTCCGTTTCTCCGTTTCTCCGTTTCTCCGTTTCTCCGTTTCTCCGTTTCTCCGTTTCTCCGTTTCTCCGTTATTCCGTTTCCCCGTTTCCCCGTTTCTCCGTTTCTCCGTTTCTCCGTTTCTCCGTTTCTCCGTTTCTCGTTTCTCCGTTTCTCCGTTTCTCCGTTTCTCCGTTTCTCCGTTTCTCCGTTTCTCCGTTTCTCCGTTTCTCCGTTTCTCCGTTTCTCCGTTTCTCCGTTTCTCCGTTTCTCCGTTTCTCCGTTTCTCCTTTTCTCCGTTTCTCCGTTTCTCCGTTTCTCCGTTTCTCCGTTTCTCCGTTTCTCCGTTTCTCCGTTTCTCCGTTTCTCCGTTTCTCCGTTTCCCCGTTTCCCCGTTTCCCCGTTTCTCCGTTTCTCCGTTTCTCCGTTTCTCCGTTTCTCCGTTTCTCCGTTTCTTCGTTTCTCCGTTTCTCCGTTTCTCCGTTTCTCCGTTTCTCCGTTTCTCCGTTTCTCCGTTTCTCCGTTTCTCCGTTTCTCCGTTTCTCCGTTTCTCCGTTTCTCCGTTTCTCCGTTTCTCCGTTTCTCCGTTTCTCCGTTTCTCCGTTTCTCCGTTTCTCCGTTTCCCCGTTTCCCCGTTTCCCCGTTTCCCCGTTTCCCCGTTTCCCCGTTTCCCCGTTTCCCCGTTTCCCCGTTTCCCCGTTTCCCCGTTTCCCCGTTTCTCCGTTTCTCCGTTTCTCCGTTTCTCCGTTTCTCCGTCTCTCCGTCTCTCCGTTTCTCCGTTTCTCCGTTTCTCCGTTTCTCCGTTATTCCGTTATTCCGTTATTCCGTTATTCCGTTATTCCGTTATTCCGTTTCTCCGTTTCTCCGTTTCTCCGTTTCTCCGTTTCTCCGTTTCTCCGTTTCTCCGTTTCTCCGTTTCTCCGTTTCTCCGTTTCTCCGTTTCTCCGTTATTCCGTTTCTCCGTTATTCCGTTTCTCCGTTTCTCCGTTTCTCCGTTTCTCCGTTTCTCCGTTCTCCGTTTCTCCGTTTCTCCGTTATTCCGTTATTCCGTTATTCCGTTATTCCGTATTCCGTTATTCCGTTTCTCCGTTTCTCCGTTTCTCGTTTCTCCGTTTCTCCGTTTCTCCGTTTCTCCGTTTCCCCGTTTCCCATTGTTCCATTCCCATTTCCCGTTTCCCAGTTTCCCCGATTCCCCCCGTTTCCCCGTTTCCTCCGTTTCTCCATTTCTCCGTCTCTCCATCTCTCGTCTCTCCGTCTCTCCGTCTCTCGTTCTCGTTTCTCTGGTTTCTCCGTTGTTCCGTTGTTCCGTTTTGTTCAAATTGTTCGTTCATTGTTTCTCCTCCGTTCCTCCGTTCCTCCGTTCCTCCGTTCCTCCGTTCCTCCGTTCCTCCGTTCCTCCGTTCCTCCGTTCCTCCGTTCCTCCGTTCCTCCGTTCCTCCGTTCCTCCGTTCCTCCGTTCCTCCGTTCCTCCGTTCCTCCGTTCCTCCGTTCCTCCGTTCCTCCGTTCCTCCGTTCCTCCGTTCCTCCGTTCCTCCGTTCCTCCGTTCCTCCGTTCCTCCGTTCCTCCGTTCCTCCGTTCCTCCGTTCCTCCGTTCCTCCGTTCCTCCGTTCCTCCGTTTCTCCGTTATTCCGTTATTCCGTTTCTCCGTTTCCCCGTTTCCCCGTTTCCCCGTTTCGAACACCTCCCGTTTCTCATTTCTCCCGTTTCTCGTTTCTCCAGATGTTTCTCGTTTCTCCGTTTCTCCGTTATTCCGTTTCTCCGTTTTCTCCGTTTCTCCGTTTCTCCGTTTCTCCGTTTCTCCGTTTCTCCGTTTCTCCGTTATTCCGTTATTCCGTTATTCCGTTATTCCGTTATTCCGTTATTCCGTTATTCCGTTATTCCGTTTCTCCGTTTCTCCGTTTCTCCGTTTCTCCTTTTCTCCGTTTCTCCGTTTCTCCGTTTCTCCGTTTCTCCGTTTCTCCGTTTCTCCGTTTCTCCGTTTCTCCGTTTCTCGTTTCTCGTTTTCGTTCGTTTTCCCGTTTTCCCGTTTCCCCAGTTTCCCCCGTTTTCCCCGTTTCCCGTTCCCTCGTTTCCCCCGTTTCGTTTCTCGTTTCTCCAGCGTCTCGTTTCTCCGTCTCTCACAAATCTCCGTCCTCACATCTCTGTCTGGTCTCCGTCTCGTTTCTCCCGTTTCTCGTTTCTCGTTGTTCCGTTATTCCGTTGTTCCGTTATTCCGTTATTCCATTATTCCAGACACCTCCCGTTTCTCGTTTCTCGTTTCTCACTTTCTCGTTTCTCGTTTCCCGTTCCCACATTCCCGTTTCCCCCGTTCCCCCGTTTCTCCGTTTCTCGTTTCTCCGTTCTCCGTTTCCGTTTTCTCCGTTTCTCCCATTTCCCCGTTTCCCCGTTTCCCCGTTTCCCGTTTCCCCGTTTCTCCGTTTCTCCGTTCCTCCGTCTCCGTTTCTCCGTTTCTCCGTTATTCCGTTTCCCCGTTTCCCCGTTTCTCCGTTTCTCCGTTTCTCCGTTTCTCCGTTTCTCCGTTTCTCCGTTTCTCCGTTTCTCCGTTTCTCCGTTTCTCCGTTTCTCCGTTTCTCCGTTTCTCCGTTTCTCCGTTTCTCCGTTTCTCCGTTTCTCCGTTTCTCTCCGTTTCTCCGTTTCTCCGTTTCTCCGTTTCTCCGTTTCTCCGTGTCTCCGTGTCTCCGTGTCTCCGTGTCTCCGTGTCTCCGTGTCTCCGTGTCTCCGTGTCTCCGTGTCTCCGTGTCTCCGTGTCTCCGTGTCTCCGTGTCTCCGTGTCTCCGTTTCTCCGTTTCTCCGTTTCTCCGTTTCTCCGTTTCTCCGTTTCTCCGTTTCTCCGTTTCTCCGTTTCTCCGTTTCTCCGTTATTCCGTTATTCCGTTTCTCCGTTTCTTTCTCCGTTTCTCCGTTTCCCCGTTTCCCCGTTTCCCCGTTTCCCCGTTTCTCCGTTTCTCCGTTTCTCCCTTTCTCCCTTTCTCCGTTTCTCCGTTTCTCCCTTTCTCATTTTCTCGTTCTCCATTTCTCATTTCTCATTTCTCGTTTTCTCATTCTCGTTTCTCGTTTCTCATTCTCGTTTCTCCGTTGTTCCGTTTCCCCGTTTCTCGTTTCTCCGTTTCTCCGTTTCTCCGTTATTCCGTTGTTCCGTTGTTCGTTGTTCTCTTCTCGTTTCTCCATTCTCGTTTCTCCGTTTCTCGTTTTCTCCGTTTCTCCCGTTTTCTCCGTTCTCCGTTTTCTCGTTTCCACCCCATTCCCCCGTTTCCCCGTTCTGATCCCCGTTTCATTTCTTCCCCGTTTCCCCGTTTCCCGTTTCTCCGTCTCCGTCTCTCCGTCCTCTCTAATCTCCGTTTCTCCGTTTCTCGTTCTCGTTCTCACATTGTTCATTGTTCCGTTGTTCCGTTGTTCCGTTGTTCCATTTCTCGTTCTCCATTTCTCGTTTTCTCCGTTTCTCCGTTTCTCCGTTTCTCCGTTTCTCCGTTTCTCCGTTTCTCCGTTTCTCCGTTTCTCCGTTTCTCCGTTTCTCCGTTTCTCCATTCTCCGTTTCTCGTTATTCCGTTTCTCCGTTTCTCCGTTTCTCCGTTTCTCCGTTTCTCCTTTTCTCCGTTTCTCCGTTTCCCCGTTTCCCCGTTTCCCCGTTTCCCCGTTTCCCCGTTTCCCCGTTTCCCCGTTTCCCCGTTTCCCCGTTTCCCCGTTTCCCCGTTTCTCCGTTTCTCCGTTTCTCCGTTTCTCCGTCTCTCCGTCTCTCCGTTTCTCCGTTTCTCCGTTTCTCCGTTTCTCCGTTATTCCGTTATTCCGTTATTCCGTTATTCCGTTTCTCCGTTATTCCGTTTCTCATTCTCGTTTCTCATTTCTCGTTTCTCCGTTTCTCCGTTTCTCCGTTTCTCCGTTTCTCCATTCTCCGTTTCTCCGTTTCCGTTTCCCAATTTGTTCATGATTTCGTTTCCCCGTTTCCCCGTTCGTTTCCCCGATTCCGTTTCCATTTCTCCGTTCTGTTCCATTTCTCCGTCTCTCCGTCTCTCCCAATCTCTCCGTCTCTCCATCTCTCCATTCTCGTTCTCCGTTTCTCCGTTGTCGTTCGTTGTTCGTTGTTTCCGTTATTCATTTTCTCCGTTTCTCCGTTCTCCGTTTCTCCATTTCTCCGTTTCTCCATTCTCCAATTTCTCCGTTTTCTCATTCTCGTTTCCCCATTCATTTCGTTCCCCATTCCATTCATTCAATTCCGTTTCTCCGTTTCTCCGTTTCCCCGTTGTTTCCCGTTCCCCCATTCGTTTCCCCGTTTCCCCAATTTGTTCCCCCATTCTCGTTTTCTCCGAACTTTCTCGTTCCTCGTCTCTCCGTCTCCGTCTCTCTAATCTCCGTCTCCGTTTTCTCCGTTTCTCCGTTGTTCCGTTATTCCGTTGTTCCGTTGTTCCGTTATTTCCCGTTTCTCGTTTCTCCCGTTTCTCCGTTTCTCCGTTTCTCCGTTTCTCCGTTTCTCCGTTCCTCCGTTCCTCCGTTCCTCCGTTCCTCCGTTCCTCCGTTCCTCCGTTCCTCCGTTCCTCCGTTCCTCCGTTCCTCCGTTCCTCCGTTCCTCCGTTCCTCCGTTCCTGTTTGTTTCGATCTTTGTTCTCGTTTTCTCCATTTCTCCGTTCTCCGTTTCTCCGTTTTCTCGTTCTCCGTTTCTCGTTTCTCCGTTATTCCGTTTCCCGTTTCCCCGTTTCTCGTTTCTCCATTTCTCATTCCTCCATTTCTCGTTTCTCCGTTTCTCGTTTCTCCGTTTCTCCGTTTCTCCGTTTCTCCGTTTCTCCGTTATTCCGTTATTTCCGTTATTCCGTTTCTCCGTTATTCCGTTTCTCCGTTATTCCGTTTCTCATTCTCCGTTTTCTCGTTTCTCCCGTTTCTCCCGTTTCTCCGTTTCTCGTTTCTCCATTTCTCATTCTGTTTCTCGTTTCTCGTTTCTCCGTTTTCTCCGTTTCTCCCGTTTTCCCGTTCTCCGTTTCTCCGTTTCTCCGTTTCTCCATTTCTCCGTTTCTCCCGTTTCTCTACGTTTCTCGTTTCTCCATTCCTCATTCTCGTTCTCCATTTAATTCTAATTTCTCCCGTTTTCTCGTTTCTTTCGTTTCTCGTTTCTCCGTTTCTCGTTCTCATTCTCGTTTTCTCGTTTCTCGTTTCTCCGTTTCTCACGTTCGTTTCTCGTTCTCCGTTTCTCGTTCTCCAGTATTTCCGTTTCTCCGTTGTTCCAATTTCTCGTTTCTCCGTTTTCTCCGTTTCTCCGTTTCTCCGTTTCTCGTTTCTCCATTCTCAGCTTTCTCGTTTTCCGTTATTCCGTTATTCCGTTATTCCGTTATTCCGTTTCTCCGTTATTCAGTTTCTCCGTTTATTCGTTTTCTCCGTTGTTCATTTCTCCTTTATTCCGTTTTCTCGTTTCTCCGTTCCTCGTTTCTCCGTTTCTCCGTTTCCCCGTTTTCCGTTTCTCCGTTTCTCCGTTTCTTCGTTTCTCCGTTCGTCACGATTATCATATGTCATTCTTCGTTTCTCAATTCTAATTTCTCAATTCTCCATTTCTGTTCTCCGTTTCTCGTTTCTCCCAGTTTCTCCAATTTCTCCGTTGTTCGTTTCTCCGTCTGTTCGTTTCTCATTCTCGTTCTCCGTTTCTCCACTAATTTCTCCGTTTCTCCGTTTCTCCTTTTCTCCGTTATTCCGTTGTTCGATGTCCGATATTTCATTATTTCGATATTCCGTTTCTCCGTTTCGTTTCCCCGTTTCCCATTTGTTTCCCTGTTTCCATTTCTCGTTTCTCCATTTCTCCGTTTCTCCGTTTCTCTGTCCCTCCGTCTCTCCGTCTCTCGTCTCTCCGTCTCCGTTTCCGTTTCTCATTTCTCCGTTATTTCGTTATTTCCACGATGTTCATTGTTCGTTGTTCCGTTGTTCAATTTGTTCCGTTTCTCCATTTCTCGTTCCTCAGTTCTCCCGTTTCTCCGTTTCTCCGTTTCCCCGTTTCCCCGTTTCCCCGTTTCTCCGTTTCTCCGTTTTCCCGTTCCCAATTTCTCCGTTTCTCCCGTTTCTTTTGTTCCTCGTTTCTCGTTTCTCCGTTCCTCCCGTTTCTCATTTTCTCCGTTTTCTCGTTTCTCCATTCCTCCATTCTCCGTTTCTCCCGTTCTCCGTTTCTCCATTCTCCGTTCTCCGTTTCTCCGTTTCGTTCTCTGGCTCTCCATTTTCTCGTTTCCTCGTTTCTCCATTTCTCCGTTTTCTCCATTCTCGTTCTCCGTTCCCGTTTCCCCCGTTTCCGTTTGTTGTTCTGTTCGTTTCCCCGTTTCCCCGTTTCCCCGTTTCTCCGTTTCTCCGTTTCTCCGTTTCTCCGTTTCTCCGTCTCTCCGTCTCTCCGTTTCTCCGTTTCTCCGTTTCTCCGTTTCTCCGTTATTCCGTTATTCCGTTATTCCGTTATTCCGTTATTCCGTTATTCCGTTTCTCCGTTTCTCCGTTTCTCCGTTTCTCCAATTTCTCGTTTCTCGTTTCTCCGTTCTCCGTTTCTCATTCTCGTTTTCGCCGTTTCTCCGTTTATTCGTTTCTCGTTGTTCCGTTATTCCGTTTCGTTTCTCCGTTCTCCGTTTCTCCGTTTCTCGTTTCTCCGTTCTCCCGTTCTCATTCGTTATTTCGTTGTTCCGGTGTTCCGTTATTCCGTTGTTCGTTTCTCCAATTTCTCCATTCTCGTTTCTCCGTTTTCTCCGTTCTCCGTTTCTCGTTTCTCGTTTCTCCGTTTCTCGTTTCTCGTTCCTCATTCGTTTCCCCGTTTTCCCCATTTCGTTTGTTTTGTTTTCCCGTTTCCCCGTTTCCCCGTTTCCCCGTTTCCCCGTTTCCCCGTTTCCCCGTTTCCCCGTTTCTCCGTTTCTCCGTCTCTCCGTCTCTCCGTCTCTCCGTCTCTCCGTCTCTCCGTCTCTCCGTTTCTCCGTTTCTCCGTTTCTCCGTTTGTTCCGTTGTTCCGTTTGTTTCCGTTGTTCGTTTGTTCCGTTTCTCCGTTCCTCCTTTCCTCCGTTTCCTCCGTTCTCCGTTCCTCCGTTTCTCCGTTATTCCGTTATTCGTTTCTCGTTTCCCCCGTTTCGTTTGTTTCCCGTTTCCGTTTCCCCCGTTTCTCCGTTTCTTCGTTTCTCCGAACTCTCAATTCTCGTTTCTCCGTTTCTCCGTTTCTCCGTTTCTCCGTTTCTCCGTTTCTCCGTTTCTCCGTTTCTCCGTTTCTCCGTTATTCCGTTATTCCGTTATTCCGTTATTCCGTTATTCCGTTATTCCGTTTCTCCGTTTCTCCGTTTCTCCGTTTCTCCTTTTCTCCGTTTCTCCGTTTCTCCGTTTCTCCGTTTCTCCGTTTCTCCGTTTCTCCGTTTCTCCGTTTCTCCGTTTCTCCGTTTCCCCGTTTCCCCGTTTCCCCGTTTCCCCGTTTCCCCGTTTCCCCGTTTCCCCGTTTCCCCGTTTCTCCGTTTCTCCGTTTCTCCGTCTCTCCGTCTCTCCGTCTCTCCGTCTCTCCGTTTCTCCGTTTCTCCGTTTCTCCGTTTCTCCGTTATTCCGTTATTCCGTTATTCCGTTATTCCGTTATTCCGTTTCTCCGTTTCTCCGTTTCTCCGTTTCTCCGTTTCTCCGTTTCTCCGTTTCTCCGTTTCTCCGTTATTCCGTTTCCCCGTTTCCCCGTTTCTCCGTTTCTCCGTTTCTCCGTTTCTCCCTTTTCTCCGTTTCTCCGTTTCTCCGTTTCTCCGTTTCTCCGTTTCTCCGTTTCTCCGTTTCTCCGTTTCTCCGTTTCTCCGTTTCTCCGTTTCTCCGTTTCTCCGTTTCTCCGTTTCTCCGTTTCTCCGTTTCTCCGTTTCTCCGTTTCTCCGTTATTCCGTTATTCCGTTATTCCGTTTCTCCGTTATTCCGTTTCTCCGTTATTCCGTTTCTCCGTTATTCCGTTTCTCCGTTATTCCGTTTCTCCGTTTCTCCGTTTCTCCGTTTCTCCGTTTCTCCGTTTCTCCGTTTCTCCGTTTCTCCGTTTCTCCGTTTCTCCGTTTCTCCCTTTCTCCGTTTCTCCGTTTCTCCGTTTCTCCGTTTCTCCGTTTCCCCGTTTCCCCGTTTCTCCGTTTCTCCGTTTCTCCGTTTCTCCGTTTCTCCGTTTCTCCGTTTCTCCGTTTCTCCGTTTCTCCGTTTCTCCGTTTCCCCGTTTCTCCGGTTTCCCCGTTTCCCCGTTTCCCCGTTTCCCCGTTTCCCCGTTTCCCCGTTTCCCCGTTTCCCCGTTTCTCCGTTTCTCCGTTTCTCCGTTTCTCCGTTTCTCCGTCTCTCCGTCTCTCCGTCTCTCCGTCTCTCCGTCTCTCCGTTTCTCCGTTTCTCCGTTTCTCCGTTTCTCCGTTATTCCGTTATTCCGTTATTCCGTTATTCCGTTATTCCGTTTCTCCGTTTCTCCGTTTCTCCGTTTCTCCGTTTCTCCGTTTCTCCGTTTCTCCGTTCCTCCGTTCCTCCGTTCCTCCGTTCCTCCGTTCCTCCGTTCCTCCGTTCCTCCGTTCCTCCGTTCCTCCGTTCCTCCGTTCCTCCGTTCCTCCGTTCCTCCGTTCCTCCGTTTCTCCGTTATTCCGTTACTCCGTTTCTCCGTTTCCCCGTTTCCCCGTTTCCCCGTTTCCCCGTTTCCCCGTTTCCCCGTTTCCCCGTTTCTCCGTTTCTCCGTTTCTCCGTTTCTCCGTTTCTCCGTTTCTCCGTTTCTCCGTTTCTCCGTTATTCCGTTTCCCCGTTTCCCCGTTTCTCCGTTTCTCCGTTTCTCCGTTTCTCCGTTTCTCCGTTTCTCCGTTTCTCCGTTTCTCCGTTTCTCCGTTTCTCCGTTTCTCCGTTTCTCCGTTTCTCCGTTTCTCCGTTTCTCCTTTTCTCCGTTTCTCCGTTTCTCCGTTTCTCCGTTTCTCCGTTTCTCCGTTTCTCCGTTTCTCCGTTTCTCCGTTTCTCCGTTTCTCCCGTTTCTCCGTTTCTCCGTTTCTCCGTTTCTCCGTTTCTCCGTTTCTCCGTTTCTCGTTTCTCCGTTTCTCCGTTTCTCCGTTTCTCCGTTTCTCCTTTTCTCCGTTTCTCCGTTTCCCCGTTTCCCCGTTTCCCCGTTTCTCCGTTTCTCCGTTTCTCCGTTTCTCCCGTTTCTCCTTTTCTCCGTTTCTCCGTTTCTCCGTTTCTCCGTTTCTCCGTTTCTCCGTTTCTCCGTTTCTCCGTTTCTCCGTTTCTCCGTTTCTCGTTTCTCCGTTTCTCCGTTTCTCCGTTTCTCCGTTTCTCCGTTTCTCCGTTTCTCCGTTTCTCCGTTTCTCCGTTTCTCCGTTTCTCCGTTTCTCCGTTTCCCCGTTTCCCCGTTTCCCCGTTTCCCCGTTTCTCCGTTTCCCCGTTTCCCCGTTTCCCCGTTTCCCCGTTTCCCCGTTTCCCCGTTTCCCCGTTTCCCCGTTTCCCCGTTTCTCCGTTTCTCCGTTTCTCCGTTTCTCCGTCTCTCCGTCTCTCCGTTTCTCCGTTTCTCCGTTTCTCCGTTTCTCCGTTATTCCGTTATTCCGTTATTCCGTTATTCCGTTATTCCGTTATTCCGTTTCTCCGTTTCTCCGTTTCTCCGTTTCTCCGTTTCTCCGTTTCTCCGTTTCTCCGTTTCTCCGTTTCTCCGTTTCTCCGTTTCTCCGTTATTCCGTTTCTCCGTTATTCCGTTTCTCCGTTTCTCCGTTTCTCCGTTTCTCCGTTTCTCCGTTTCTCCGTTTCTCCGTTTCTCCGTTATTCCGTTATTCCGTTATTCCGTTATTCCGTTATTCCGTTATTCCGTTTCTCCGTTTCTCCGTTTCTCCGTTTCTCCGTTTCTCCGTTTCTCCGTTTCTCCGTTTCTCCGTTTCTCCGTTTCTCCGTTTCCCCGTTTCCCCGTTTCCCCGTTTCCCCGTTTCCCCGTTTCCCCGTTTCCCCGTTTCCCCGTTTCTCCGTTTCTCCGTTTCTCCGTCTCTCCGTCTCTCCGTCTCTCCGTCTCTCCGTCTCTCCGTCTCTCCGTTTCTCCGTTTCTCCGTTATTCCGTTATTCCGTTATTCCGTTATTCCGTTATTCCGTTTCTCCGTTTCTCCGTTTCTCCGTTTCTCCGTTCCTCCGTTCCTCCGTTCCTCCGTTCCTCCGTTCCTCCGTTCCTCCGTTCCTCCGTTCCTCCGTTCCTCCGTTCCTCCGTTCCTCCGTTCCTCCGTTCCTCCGTTCCTCCGTTCCTCCGTTTCTCCGTTATTCCGTTATTCCGTTTCTCCGTTTCCCCGTTTCCCCGTTTCCCCGTTTCCCCGTTTCCCCGTTTCCCCGTTTCCCCGTTTCTCCGTTTCCCCGTTTCTCCGTTTCTCCGTTTCTCCGTTTCTCCGTTTCTCCGTTTCTCCGTTTTCTCCGTTTCCCCGTTTCCCCGTTTCCCCGTTTCTCCGTTTCTCCGTTTCTCCGTTTCTCCGTTTCTCCGTTTCTCCGTTTCTCCGTTTCTCCGTTTCTCCGTTTCTCCGTTTCTCCGTTTCTCCGTTTCTCCGTTTCTCCGTTTCTCCGTTTCTCCGTTTCTCCGTTTCTCCGTTTCTCCGTTTCTCCGTTATTCCGTTATTCCGTTATTCCGTTATTCCGTTATTCCGTTATTCCGTTATTCCGTTATTCCGTTTCTCCGTTTCTCCGTTTCTCCGTTTCTCCGTTTCTCCGTTTCTCCGTTTCTCCGTTTCTCCGTTTCTCCGTTTCTCCGTTTCTCCGTTTCTCCGTTTCCCCGTTTCCCCGTTTCCCCGTTTCCCCGTTTCCCCGTTTCCCCGTTTCCCCGTTTCCCCGTTTCCCCGTTTCCCCGTTTCCCCGTTTCTCCGTTTCTCCGTTTCTCCGTTTCTCCGTCTCTCCGTCTCTCCGTCTCTCCGTCTCTCCGTCTCTCCGTCTCTCCGTCTCTCCGTTTCTCCGTTTCTCCGTTTCTCCGTTATTCCGTTATTCCGTTATTCCGTTATTCCGTTATTCCGTTTCTCCGTTTCTCCGTTTCTCCGTTTCTCCGTTTCTCCGTTTCTCCGTTTCCCCGTTTCCCCGTTTCCCCGTTTCCCCGTTTCCCCGTTTCCCCGTTTCTCCGTTTCTCCGTTTCTCCGTTTCTCCGTCTCTCCGTCTCTCCGTCTCTCCGTCTCTCCGTCTCTCCGTTTCTCCGTTTCTCCGTTTCTCCGTTTCTCCGTTTCTCCGTTTCTCCGTTTCTCCGTTTCTCCGTTTCTCCGTTTCCCCGTTTCTCCGTTTCTCCGTTTCACCGTTTCTCCGTTTCTCCGTTTCTCCGTTTCCCCGTTTCTCCGTTTCCCCGTTTCCCCGTTTCCCCGTTTCCCCGTTTCCCCGTTTCTCCGTTTCTCCGTTTCTCCGTTTCTCCGTTTCCCCGTTTCTCCGTTTCCCCGTTTCCCCGTTTCCCCGTTTCCCCGTTTCCCCGTTTCCCCGTTTCCCCGTTTCTCCGTTTCTCCGTTTCTCCGTTTCTCCGTTTCTCCGTTTCTCCGTTATTCCGTTTCTCCGTTTCTCCGTTTCTCCGTTTCACCGTTTCTCCGTTTCTCCGTTTCTCCGTTTCTCCGTTTCTCCGTTTCTCCGTTTCTCCGTTATTCCGTTTCTCCGTTTCTCCGTTTCTCCGTTTCTCCGTTTCTCCGTTTCTCCGTTTCTCCGTTTCTCCGTTTCTCCGTTTCTCCGTTTCTCCGTTTCTCCGTTTCTCCGTTATTCCGTTATTCCGTTATTCCGTTTCTCCGTTATTCCGTTTCTCCGTTATTCCGTTTCTCCGTTTCTCCGTGTCTCCGTGTCTCCGTGTCTCCGTGTCTCCGTTTCTCCGTTTCTCCGTTTCTCCGTTCCTCCGTTCCTCCGTTCCTCCGTTCCTCCGTTCCTCCGTTTCTCCGTTTCTCCGTTTCTCCGTTATTCCGTTATTCCGTTTCTCCGTTTCTCCGTTTCTCCGTTTCCCCGTTTCCCCGTTTCCCCGTTTCCCCGTTTCCCCGTTTCCCCGTTTCCCCGTTTCCCCGTTTCCCCGTTTCCCCGTTTCTCCCTTTCTCCGTTTCTCCGTTTCTCCGTTTCTCCGTTTCTCCGTTTCTCCGTTTCTCCGTTTCTCCGTTTCTCCGTTTCTCCGTTTCTCCGTTTCTCCGTTTCTCCGTTTCTCCGTTTCTCCGTTTCTCCGTTATTCCGTTTCCCCGTTTCTCCGTTTCTCCGTTTCTCCGTTTCTCCGTTATTCCGTTATTCCGTTATTCCGTTATTCCGTTTCTCCGTTTCTCCGTTTCTCCGTTTCTCCGTTTCTCCGTTTCTCCGTTTCTCCGTTTCTCCGTTTCTCCGTTTCCCCGTTTCCCCGTTTCCCCGTTTCCCCGTTTCCCCGTTTCCCCGTTTCCCCGTTTCCCCGTTTCCCCGTTTCCCCGTTTCTCCGTTTCTCCGTCTCTCCGTCTCTCCGTCTCTCCGTCTCTCCGTTTCTCCGTTTCTCCGTTTCTCCGTTTCTCCGTTATTCCGTTATTCCGTTATTCCGTTATTCCGTTATTCCGTTATTCCGTTATTCCGTTATTCCGTTATTCCGTTATTCCGTTTCTCCGTTTCTCCGTTTCTCCGTTTCTCCGTTTCTCCGTTTCTCCGTTCCTCCGTTCCTCCGTTCCTCCGTTCCTCCGTTCCTCCGTTCCTCCGTTCCTCCGTTCCTCCGTTCCTCCGTTCCTCCGTTCCTCCGTTCCTCCGTTCCTCCGTTCCTCCGTTTCTCCGTTATTCCGTTATTCCGTTTCTCCGTTTCCCCGTTTCCCCGTTTCCCCGTTTCCCCGTTTCCCCGTTTCCCCGTTTCCCCGTTTCACCGTTTCTCCGTTTCTCCGTTTCTCCGTTTCTCCGTTTCTCCGTTTCTCCGTTTCTCCGTTTCTCCGTTATTCCGTTTCCCCGTTTCCCCGTTTCTCCGTTTCTCCGTTTCTCCGTTTCTCCGTTTCTCCGTTTCTCCGTTTCTCCGTTTCTCCGTTTCTCCGTTTCTCCGTTTCTCCGTTTCTCCGTTTCTCCGTTTCTCCGTTTCTCCGTTTCTCCGTTTCTCCGTTTCTCCGTTTCTCCGTTTCTCCGTTCCTCCGTTTCTCCGTTTCTCCGTTTCCCCGTTTCTCCGTTTCTCCGTTTCTCCGTTTCCCGTTTCTCCGTTTCTCCGTTTCTCCGTTTCTCCGTTTCTCCGTTTCTCCGTTTCTCCGTTTCTCCGTTATTCCGTTTCCCCGTTTCCCCGTTTCTCCGTTTCTCCGTTTCTCCGTTTCTCCGTTTCTCCGTTTCTCCGTTTCTCCTTTTCTCCGTTTCTCCGTTTCTCCGTTTCTCCGTTTCTCCGTTTCTCCGTTTCTCCGTTTCTCCGTTTCTCCGTTTCTCCTTTTCTCCGTTTCTCCGTTTCTCCGTTTCTCCGTTTCTCCCGTTTCTCCGTTTCTCCGTTTCTCCGTTTCTCCGTTTCTCCTTTTCTCCGTTTCTCCGTTTCTCCGTTTCTCCGTTTCTCCGTTTCTCCGTTTCTCCGTTTCTCCGTTTCTCCGTTTCTCCGTTTCTCCGTTTCTCCGTTTCCCCGTTTCCCCGTTTCCCCGTTTCTCCGTTTCTCCGTTTCTCCGTTTCTCCGTTTCTCCGTTTCTCCGTTTCTCCGTTTCTCCGTTTCTCCGTTTCTCCGTTTCTCCGTTTCTCCGTTTCTCCGTTTCTCCGTTTCTCCGTTTCTCCTTTTCTCCGTTTCTCCGTTTCCCCGTTTCTCCGTTTCTCCGTTTCTCCGTTTCTCCGTTTCTCCGTTTCTCCGTTTCTCCGTTTCTCCGTTTCTCCGTTTCTCCGTTTCCCGTTTCTCCGTTTCTCCGTTTCTCCGTTTCTCCGTTTCTCCGTTTCTCCGTTTCTCCGTTATTCCGTTTCTCCGTTTCTCCGTTTCTCCGTTTCTCCGTTTCTCCGTTTCTCCGTTATTCCGTTTCCCCGTTTCCCCGTTTCTCCGTTTCTCCGTTTCTCCGTTTCTCCGTTATTCCGTTTCTCCGTTTCTCCGTTTCTCCGTTTCTCCGTTTCTCCGTTTCTCCGTTTCTCCGTTTCCCCGTTTCTCCGTTTCTCCGTTTCTCCGTTTCTCCGTTTCTCCGTTTCTCCGTTTCTCCGTTATTCCGTTTCTCCGTTTCTCCGTTTCTCCGTTTCTCCGTTTCTCCGTTTCTCCGTTATTCCGTTATTCCGTTATTCCGTTTCTCCGTTTCTCCGTTATTCCGTTTCTCCGTTATTCCGTTTCTCCGTTTCTCCGTGTCTCCGTGTCTCCGTGTCTCCGTGTCTCCGTTTCTCCGTTTCTCCGTTTCTCCGTTCCTCCGTTCCTCCGTTCCTCCGTTCCTCCGTTCCTCCGTTTCTCCGTTTCTCCGTTTCTCCGTTATTCCGTTATTCCGTTTCTCCGTTTCTCCGTTTCTCCGTTTCCCCGTTTCCCCGTTTCCCCGTTTCCCCGTTTCCCCGTTTCTCCGTTTCTCCGTTTCTCCACTTCTCCGTTTCTCCGTTTCTCCGTTTCTCGGTTTCTCCGCTTCTCCGTTTCTCCGTTTCTCCGTTTCTCCGTTTCTCCGTTTCTCCGTTTCTCCGTTTCTCCGTTATTCCGTTTCTCCGTTTCTCCGTTTCTCCGTTTCTCCGTTTCTCCGTTTCTCCGTTTCTCCGTTTCTCCGTTTCTCCGTTTCTCCGTTTCTCCGTTATTCCGTTATTCCGTTATTCCGTTATTCCGTTTCTCCGTTTCTCCGTTTCTCCGTTTCTCCGTTTCTCCGTTTCTCCGTTTCTCCGTTTCTCCGTTTCTCCGTTTCTCCGTTTCCCCGTTTCCCCGTTTCCCCGTTTCCCCGTTTCCCGTTTCCCCGTTTCCCCGTTTCTCCGTTTCTCCGTCTCTCCGTCTCTCCGTCTCTCCGTCTCTCCGTTTCTCCGTTTCTCCGTTTCTCCGTTTCTCCGTTATTCCGTTATTCCGTTATTCCGTTATTCCGTTATTCCGTTTCTCCGTTTCTCCGTTTCTCCGTTTCTCCGTTTCTCCGTTTCTCCGTTATTCCGTTTCCCCGTTTCCCCGTTTCTCCGTTTCTCCGTTTCTCCGTTTCTCCGTTTCTCCGTTTCTCCGTTTCTCCGTTTCTCCGTTTCTCCGTTTCTCCGTTTCTCCGTTTCTCCGTTTCTCCGTTTCTCCGTTTCTCCGTTTCTCCGTTTCTCCGTTTCTCCGTTTCTCCGTTTCTCCGTTTCTCCGTTTCTCCGTTTCTCCGTTTCTCCGTTTCTCCGTTTCTCCGTTTCTCCGTTTCTCCGTTTCTCCGTTTCTCCGTTTCTCCGTTTCTCCGTTTCTCCGTTCCTCCGTTTCTCCGTTTCTCCGTTTCCCCGTTTCCGTTTCTCCGTTTCTCCGTTTCTCCGTTTCTCCGTTTCTCCGTTTCCCCGTTTCTCCGTTTCTCCGTTTCTCCGTTTCTCCGTTTCTCCGTTTCTCCGTTTCTCCGTTTCTCCGTTTCTCCGTTTCTCCGTTTCTCCGTTTCTCCGTTTCTCCGCTTCTCCGTTTCTCCGTTTCTCCGTTTCTCCGTTATTCCGTTATTCCGTTATTCCGTTTCTCCGTTTCTCCGTTTCTCCGTTTCTCCGTTTCTCCGTTTCTCCGTTTCTCCGTTTCTCCGTTTCTCCGTTATTCCGTTATTCCGTTATTCCGTTATTCCGTTATTCCGTTATTCCGTTTCTCCGTTTCCGTTTCTCCGTTTCTCCGTTTCTCCGTTTCTCCGTTTCTCCGTTTCTCCGTTTCTCCGTTTCTCCGTTTCTCCGTTTCTCCGTTTCCCCGTTTCTCCGTTTCTCCGTTTCTCCGTTTCTCCGTTTCTCCGTCCGTTTCTCCGTTTCTCCGTTTCTCCGTTTCTCCGTTTCTCCGTTTCTCTGTTTCCCCGTTTCCCCGTTTCCCGTTTCGTTTCCCGTTTCCCGTTTCCCCGTTTCCCCGTTTCCCCGTTTCTCCGTTTCTCCGTTTCTCCGTTTCTCCGTTTCTCCGTCTCTCCGTCTCTCCGTCTCTCCGTCTCTCCGTTTCTCCGTTTCTCGTTTCCCCGTTTCTCCGTTTCTCCGTTATTCCGTTTCTCCGTTTCTCCGTTTCTCCGTTTCTCCGTTTCTCCGTTTCTCCGTTTCTCCGTTTCTCCGTTTCTCCGTTTCTCCGTTTCTCCGTTATTCCGTTTCTCCGTTATTCCGTTTCTCCGTTTCTCCGTTTCTCCGTTTCTCCGTTTCTCCGTTTCTCCGTTTCTCCGTTTCTCCGTTATTCCGTTATTCCGTTATTCCGTTATTCCGTTATTCCGTTATTCCGTTATTCCGTTTCTCCGTTTCTCCGTTTCTCCGTTTCTCCGTTTCTCCGTTTCTCCGTTTCTCCGTTTCTCCGTTTCTCCGTTTCCCCGTTTCCCCGTTTCCCCGTTTCTCCGTTTCTCCGTTTCTCCGTTTCCCCGTTTCCCCGTTTCTCCGTTTCCCCGTTTCCCCGTTTCTCCGTTTCTCCGTTTCTCCGTTTCTCCGTTTCTCCGTCTCTCCGTCTCTCCGTCTCTCCGTCTCTCCGTCTCTCCGTCTCTCCGTTTCTCCGTTTCTCCGTTTCTCCGTTTCTCCGTTTCTCCGTTTCTCCGTTATTCCGTTATTCCGTTATTCCGTTATTCCGTTATTCCGTTATTCCGTTTCTCCGTTTCTCCGTTTCTCCGTTTCTCCGTTTCTCCTTTTCTCCGTTTCTCCGTTTCCCCGTTTCCCCGTTTCCCCGTTTCCCCGTTTCCCCGTTTCTCCGTTTCTCCGTTTCTCCGTTCTCCGTCTCTCCGTCTCTCCGTCTCTCCGTCTCTCCGTCTCTCCGTCTCTCCGTTTCTCCGTTTCTCCGTTTCTCCGTTTCTCCGTTTCTCCGTTTCCCCGTTTCTCCGTTTCTCCGTTTCACCGTTTCTCCGTTTCTCCGTTTCTCCGTTTCCCCGTTTCTCCGTTTCCCCGTTTCCCCGTTTCCCCGTTCGTTTCTCCGTTTCTCCGTTTCTCCGTTTCTCCGTTTCTCCGTTTCCCCGTTTCTCCGTTTCTCCGTTTCCCGTTTCTCCGTTTCTCCGTTATTCCGTTTCTCCGTTTCTCCGTTTCTCCGTTTCTCCGTTTCTCCGTTTCTCCGTTTCTCCGTTATTCCGTTTCCCGTTTCCCCGTTTCTCCGTTTCTCCGTTTCTCCGTTTCTCCGTTTCTCCGTTTCTCCGTTTCTCCGTTTCTCCGTTTCTCCGTTTCTCCGTTTCTCCGTTTCTCCGTTTCTCCGTTTCTCCGTTTCTCCGTTTCTCCGTTTCTCCGTTTCTCCGTTTCTCCGTTTCTCCGTTATTCCGTTATTCCGTTATTCCGTTTCTCCGTTATTCCGTTATTCCGTTTCTCCGTTTCTCCGTGTCTCCGTGTCTCCGTGTCTCCGTGTCTCCGTTTCTCCGTTTCTCCGTTTCTCCGTTTCTCCGTTCCTCCGTTCCTCCGTTCCTCCGTTCCTCCGTTCCTCCGTTCCTCCGTTCCTCCGTTTCTCCGTTTCTCCGTTTCTCCGTTATTCCGTTATTCCGTTTCTCCGTTTCTCCGTTTCTCCGTTTCCCCGTTTCCCCGTTTCCCCGTTTCCCCGTTTCCCCGTTTCCCCGTTTCCCCGTTTCCCCGTTTCCCCGTTTCCCCGTTTCCACGTTTCCCCGTTTCTCCCTTTCTCCGTTTCTCCGTTTCTCCGTTTCTCCGTTTCTCCGTTTCTCCGTTTCTCCGTTTCTCCGTTTCTCCGTTTCTCCGTTTCTCCGTTTCTCCGTTTCTCCGTTATTCCGTTTCCCCGTTTCTCCGTTTCTCCGTTTCTCCGTTTCTCCGTTATTCCGTTATTCCGTTATTCCGTTATTCCGTTTCTCCGTTTCTCCGTTTCTCCGTTTCTCCGTTTCTCCGTTTCTCCGTTTCTCCGTTTCTCCGTTTCTCCGTTTCTCCGTTTCCCCGTTTCCCCGTTTCCCCGTTTCCCCGTTTCCCCGTTTCCCCGTTTCCCCGTTTCCCCGTTTCCCCGTTTCCCCGTTTCTCCGTTTCTCCGTCTCTCCGTCTCTCCGTCTCTCCGTCTCTCCGTCTCTCCGTTTCTCCGTTTCTCCGTTTCTCCGTTATTCCGTTATTCCGTTATTCCGTTATTCCGTTATTCCGTTTCTCCGTTTCTCCTTTTCCGTTTCTCCGTTTCTCCGTTTCTCCGTTTCTCCGTTTCTCCGTTTCTCCGTTTCTCCGTTTCTCCGTTTCTCCGTTTCTCCGTTTCTCCGTTTCTCCGTTCCTCCGTTTCTCCGTTTCTCCGTTTCCCCGTTTCCCCGTTTCTCCGTTTCTCCGTTTCTCCGTTTCTCCGTTTCTCCGTTTCTCCGTTTCTCCGTTTCTCCGTTTCTCCGTTTCTCCGTTTCTCCGTTTCTCCGTTTCTCCGTTTCTCCGTTTCTCCGTTTCTCCGTTATTCCGTTTCTCCGTTATTCCGTTTCTCCGTTTCTCCGTTTCTCCGTTTCCCCGTTTCTCCGTTTCTCCGTTTCTCCGTTTCTCCGTTTCTCCGTTTCTCCGTTTCTCCGTTTCTCCGTTTCCCCGTTTCCCCGTTTCCCCGTTTCCCCGTTTCCCCGTTTCCCCGTTTCCCCGTTTCCCCGTTTCTCCGTTTCTCCGTTTCCCCGTTTCTCCGTTTCTCCGTTTCTCCGTTTCTCCGTCTCTCCGTCTCTCCGTTTCTCCGTTTCTCCGTTTCTCCGTTTCTCCGTTATTCCGTTATTCCGTTATTCCGTTATTCCGTTATTCCGTTATTCCGTTTCTCCGTTTCTCCGTTTCTCCGTTTCTCCGTTTCTCCGTTTCTCCGTTTCTCCGTTTCTCCGTTTCTCCGTTTCTCCGTTTCTCCGTTTCTCCGTTTCTCCGTTTCTCCGTTTCTCCGTTTCTCCGTTTCTCCGTTATTCCGTTTCTCCGTTATTCCGTTTCTCCGTTATTCCGTTTCTCCGTTTCTCCGTTTCTCCGTTTCTCCGTTTCTCCGTTTCTCCGTTTCTCCGTTTCTCCGTTATTCCGTTATTCCGTTATTCCGTTATTCCGTTATTCCGTTATTCCGTTATTCCGTTTCTCCGTTTCTCCGTTTCTCCGTTTCTCCGTTTCTCCGTTTCTCCGTTTCTCCGTTTCTCCGTTTCTCCGTTTCTCCGTTTCTCCGTTTCTCCGTTTCTCCGTTTCCCCGTTTCCCCGTTTCCCCGTTTCCCCGTTTCCCCGTTTCCCCGTTTCCCCGTTTCCCCGTTTCCCCGTTTCCCCGTTTCTCCGTTTCTCCGTTTCTCCGTTTCTCCGTCTCTCCGTCTCTCCGTCTCTCCGTCTCTCCGTTTCTCCGTTTCTCCGTTTCTCCGTTATTCCGTTATTCCGTTATTCCGTTTCTCCGTTTCTCCGTTTCTCCGTTTCTCCGTTTCCCCGTTTCTCCGTTTCTCCGTTTCTCCGTTTCTCCGTTTCTCCGTTTCTCCGTTTCTCCGTTTCTCCGTTTCCCCGTTTCCCCGTTTCCCCGTTTCCCCGTTTCCCTTCCCCGTTTCCCCGTTTCCCCGTTTCCCCGTTTCCCCGTTTCCCCGTTTCTCCGTTTCTCCGTTTCCCCGTTTCCCCGTTTCCCCGTTTCCCCGTTTCCCCGTTTCTCCGTTTCCCCGTTTCCCCGTTTCCCCGTTTCTCCGTTTCTCCGTTTCTCCGTTTCTCCGTTTCTCCGTTTCTCCGTTTCTCCGTTATTCCGTTATTCCGTTATTCCGTTTCTCCGTTATTCCGTTTCTCCGTTATTCCGTTTCTCCGTTTCTCCGTGTCTCCGTGTCTCCGTGTCTCCGTGTCTCCGTTTCTCCGTTTCTCCGTTTCTCCGTTCCTCCGTTCCTCCGTTTCTCCGTTTCTCCGTTTCTCCGTTTCTCCGTTTCTCCGTTATTCCGTTATTCCGTTTCTCCGTTTCTCCGTTTCTCCGTTTCCCCGTTTCCCCGTTTCCCCGTTTCCCCGTTTCCCCGTTTCCCCGTTTCCCCGTTTCCCCGTTTCCCCGTTTCCCCGTTTCCACGTTTCCCCGTTTCTCCGTTTCTCCGTTTCTCCGTTTCTCCGTTTCTCCGTTTCTCCGTTTCTCCGTTTCTCCGTTTCTCCGTTTCTGCGTTTCTCCGTTTCTCCGTTTCTCCGTTTCTCCGTTTCCCCGTTTCTCCGTTTCTCCGTTTCTCCGTTTCTCCGTTATTCCGTTATTCCGTTATTCCGTTATTCCGTTTCTCCGTTTCTCCGTTTCTCCGTTTCTCCGTTTCTCCGTTTCTCCGTTTCTCCGTTTCTCCGTTTCTCCGTTTCTCCGTTTCCCCGTTTCCCCGTTTCCCCGTTTCCCCGTTTCCCCGTTTCCCCGTTTCTCCGTTTCTCCGTTTCTCCGTTTCTCCGTCTCTCCGTCTCTCCGTCTCTCCGTCTCTCCGTCTCTCCGTTTCTCCGTTTCTCCGTTTCTCCGTTATTCCGTTATTCCGTTATTCCGTTATTCCGTTATTCCGTTTCTCCGTTTCTCCGTTTCTCCGTTTCTCCGTTTCTCCGTTTCTCCGTTTCTCCGTTTCTCCGTTTCTCCGTTTCTCCGTTTCTCCGTTTCTCCGTTTCTCCGTTTCTCCGTTTCTCCGTTCCTCCGTTTCTCCGTTTCTCCGTTTCCCCGTTTCCCCGTTTCCCCGTTTCTCCGTTTCTCCGTTTCTCCGTTTCTCCGTTTCTCCGTTTCTCCGTTTCTCCGTTTCTCCGTTTCTCCGTTTCTCCGTTTCTCCGTTTCTCCGTTTCTCCGTTTCTCCGTTATTCCGTTTCTCCGTTATTCCGTTTCTCCGTTTCTCCGTTTCTCCGTTTCTCCGTTTCTCCGTTTCTCCGTTTCTCCGTTTCTCCGTTTCTCCGTTTCTCCGTTTCTCCGTTTCCCCGTTTCCCCGTTTCCCCGTTTCCCCGTTTCCCCGTTTCCCCGTTTCCCCGTTTCCCCGTTTCTCCGTTTCTCCGTTTCTCCGTCTCTCCGTCTCTCCGTCTCTCCGTTTCTCCGTTTCTCCGTCTCTCCGTCTCTCCGTCTCTCCGTCTCTCCGTTTCTCCGTTTCTCCGTTTCTCCGTTTCTCCGTTTCTCCGTTTCTCCGTTTCTCCGTTATTCCGTTTCTCCGTTATTCCGTTTCTCCGTTTCTCCGTTTCTCCGTTTCTCCGTTTCTCCGTTTCTCCGTTTCTCCGTTTCTCCGTTTCTCCGTTTCTCCGTTTCTCCGTTTCCCCGTTTCCCCGTTTCCCCGTTTCCCCGTTTCCCCTCCGTTTCTCCGTTTCTCCGTTTCCCCGTTTCCCCGTTTCCCCGTTTCTCCGTTTCTCCGTTTCTCCGTTTCTCCGTCTCTCCGTCTCTCCGTTTCTCCGTTTCTCCGTTTCTCCGTTATTCCGTTTCTCCGTTATTCCGTTATTCCGTTATTCCGTTATTCCGTTATTCCGTTATTCCGTTTCTCCGTTATTCCGTTTCTCCGTTATTCCGTTTCTCCGTTTCTCCGTTTCTCCGTTTCTCCGTTTCTCCGTTTCTCCGTTTCTCCGTTTCTCCGTTTCTCCGTTATTCCGTTATTCCGTTATTCCGTTATTCCGTTATTCCGTTATTCCGTTATTCCGTTTCTCCGTTTCTCCGTTTCTCCGTTTCTCCGTTTCTCCGTTTCTCCGTTTCTCCGTTTCTCCGTTTCTCCGTTTCTCCGTTTCTCCGTTTCTCCGTTTCTCCGTTTCTCCGTTTCCCCGTTTCCCCGTTTCCCCGTTTCCCCGTTTCCCCGTTTCCCGTTTCCCCGTTTCCCCGTTTCTCCGTTTCCCCGTTTCTCCGTTTCTCCGTTTCTCCGTTTCTCCGTCTCTCCGTCTCTCCGTCTCTCCGTTTCTCCGTTTCTCCGTTTCTCCGTTATTCCGTTATTCCGTTATTCCGTTATTCCGTTTCTCCGTTTCTCCGTTTCTCCGTTTCTCCGTTTCTCCGTTTCTCCGTTTCTCCGTTTCTCCGTTTCTCCGTTTCTCCGTTTCTCCGTTTCTCCGTTTCTCCGTTTCCCCGTTTCCCCGTTTCCCCGTTTCCCCGTTTCCCCGTTTCCCCGTTTCCCCGTTTCCCCGTTTCCCCGTTTCCCCGTTTCCCCGTTTCTCCGTTTCTCCGTTTCCCCGTTTCCCCGTTTCCCCGTTTCCCCGTTTCCCCGTTTCCCCGTTTCCCCGTTTCTCCGTTTCTCCGTTTCTCCGTTTCTCCGTTTCTCCGTTTCTCCGTTTCTCCGTTTCTCCGTTATTCCGTTATTCCGTTATTCCGTTTCTCCGTTATTCCGTTTCTCCGTTATTCCGTTTCTCCGTTTCTCCGTGTCTCCGTGTCTCCGTGTCTCCGTGTCTCCGTTTCTCCGTTTCTCCGTTTCTCCGTTCCTCCGTTCCTCCGTTCCTCCGTTCCTCCGTTCCTCCGTTTCTCCGTTTCTCCGTTTCTCCGTTATTCCGTTATTCCGTTTCTCCGTTTCTCCGTTTCTCCGTTTCCCCGTTTCCCCGTTTCCCCGTTTCCCCGTTTCCCCGTTTCCCCGTTTCCCCGTTTCCCCGTTTCCCCGTTTCCCCGTTTCCCCGTTTCCCCGTTTCTCCGTTTCTCCGTTTCTCCGTTTCCCCGTTTCTCCGTTTCTCCGTTTCTCCGTTTCTCCGTTTCTCCGTTTCTCCGTTTCTCCGTTTCTCCGTTTCTCCGTTTCTCCGTTATTCCGTTTCCCCGTTTCTCCGTTTCTCCGTTTCTCCGTTTCTCCGTTATTCCGTTATTCCGTTATTCCGTTATTCCGTTTCTCCGTTTCTCCGTTTCTCCGTTTCTCCGTTTCTCCGTTTCTCCGTTTCTCCGTTTCTCCGTTTCTCCGTTTCCCCGTTTCTCCGTTTCTCCGTTTCCCCGTTTCCCCGTTTCCCCGTTTCCCCGTTTCCCCGTTTCCCCGTTTCTCCGTTTCTCCGTCTCTCCGTCTCTCCGTCTCTCCGTCTCTCCGTTTCTCCGTTTCTCCGTTTCTCCGTTATTCCGTTATTCCGTTATTCCGTTATTCCGTTATTCCGTTTCTCCGTTTCTCCGTTTCTCCGTTTCTCCGTTTCTCCGTTTCTCCGTTTCTCCGTTTCTCCGTTTCTCCGTTTCTCCGTTTCTCCGTTTCTCCGTTTCTCCGTTTCTCCGTTTCTCCGTTCCTCCGTTTCTCCGTTTCTCCGTTTCTCCGTTTCTCCGTTTCTCCGTTTCTCCGTTTCTCCTTTTCTCCGTTTCTCCGTTTCTCCGTTTCTCCGTTTCTCCGTTTCTCCGTTTCTCCGTTTCCCCGTTTCTCCGTTTCTCCGTTTCTCCGTTTCTCCGTTTCTCCGTTTCTCCGTTTCTCCGTTTCTCCGTTATTCCGTTTCTCCGTTATTCCGTTTCTCCCTTTCTCCGTTTCTCCGTTTCTCCGTTTCTCCGTTTCTCCGTTTCTCCGTTTCTCCGTTTCTCCGTTTCTCCGTTTCTCCGTTTCTCCGTTTCCCCGTTTCCCCGTTTCCCCGTTTCCCCGTTTCCCCGTTTCCCCGTTTCCCCGTTTCCCCGTTTCCCCGTTTCCCCGTTTCCCCGTTTCTCCGTTTCTCCGTTTCTCCGTTTCTCCGTCTCTCCGTCTCTCCGTTTCTCCGTTTCTCCGTTTCTCCGTTTCTCCGTTATTCCGTTATTCCGTTATTCGTTATTCCGTTATTCCGTTATTCCGTTTCTCCGTTTCTCCGTTTCTCCGTTTCTCCGTTTCTCCGTTTCTCCGTTTCTCCGTTTCTCCGTTTCTCCGTTTCTCCGTTTCTCCGTTTCTCCGTTTCTCCGTTTCTCCGTTATTCCGTTTCTCCGTTTCTCCGTTTCTCCGTTTCTCCGTTTCTCCGTTTCTCCGTTATTCCGTTTCTCCGTTATTCCGTTTCTCCGTTTCTCCGTTTCTCCGTTTCTCCGTTTCTCCGTTTCTCCGTTTCTCCGTTATTCCGTTATTCCGTTATTCCGTTATTCCGTTATTCCGTTTTATTCCGTTTCTCCGTTTCTCCGTTTCTCCGTTTCTCCGTTTCTCCGTTTCTCCGTTTCTCCGTTTCTCCGTTTCTCCGTTTCTCCGTTTCTCCGTTTCTCCGTTTCCCCGTTTCCCCGTTTCCCCGTTTCCCCGTTTCCCCGTTTCCCCGTTTCCCCGTTTCCCCGTTTCCCCGTTTCCCCGTTTCCCCGTTTCTCCGTTTCTCCGTTTCTCCGTTTCTCCGTCTCTCCGTCTCTCCGTCTCTCCGTCTCTCCGTTTCTCCGTTTCTCCGTTTCTCCGTTATTCCGTTATTCCGTTATTCCGTTATTCCGTTTCTCCGTTTCTCCGTTTCTCCGTTTCTCCGTTTCTCCGTTTCTCCGTTTCTCCGTTTCTCCGTTTCCCCGTTTCTCCGTTTCCCCGTTTCCCCGTTTCCCCGTTTCCCCGTTTCCCCGTTTCCCCGTTTCCCCGTTTCCCCGTTTCTCCGTTTCTCCGTTTCCCCGTTTCCCCGTTTCCCCGTTTCCCCGTTTCCCCGTTTCCCCGTTTCCCCGTTTCTCCGTTTCTCCGTTTCTCCGTTTCTCCGTCTCTCCGTCTCTCCGTCTCTCCGTCTCTCCGTCTCTCCGTCTCTCCGTTTCTCCGTTTCTCCGTTATTCCGTTATTCCGTTATTCCGTTATTCCGTTATTCCGTTTCTCCGTTTCTCCGTTTCTCCGTTTCTCCGTTCCTCCGTTCCTCCGTTCCTCCGTTCCTCCGTTCCTCCGTTCCTCCGTTCCTCCGTTTCTCCGTTATTCCGTTATTCCGTTTCTCCGTTTCCCCGTTTCCCCGTTTCCCCGTTTCCCCGTTTCCCCGTTTCTCCGTTTCCCCGTTTCCCCGTTTCCCCGTTTCCCCGTTTCCCCGTTTCTCCGTTTTTCCGTTTCTCCGTTTCTCCGTTTCTCCGTTTCTCCGTTTCTCCGTTTCTCCGTTTCTCCGTTATTCCGTTTCCCTCCGTTTCCCCGTTTCTCCGTTTCTCCGTTTCTCCGTTTCTCCGTTTCTCCGTTTCTCCGTTTCTCCGTTTCTCCGTTTCTCCGTTTCTCCGTTTCTCCGTTTCTCCGTTTCTCCGTTTCTCCGTTTCTCCGTTTCTCCGTTTCTCCCGTTTCCCCGTTTCTCCGTTTCTCCGTTTCTCCGTTTCTCCGTTATTCCGTTATTCCGTTATTCCGTTTCTCCGTTATTCCGTTTCTCCGTTTCTCCGTTTCTCCGTTTCTCCGTTTCTCCGTTTCTCCGTTATTCCGTTTCTCCGTTATTCCGTTATTCCGTTTCTCCGTTTCTCCGTTTCTCCGTTTCTCCGTTTCTCCGTTTCTCCGTTTCTCCGTTTCTCCGTTTCTCCGTTTCTCCGTTTCTCCGTTTCTCCGTTTCTCCGTTTCTCCGTTTCTCCGTTCCTCCGTTTCTCCGTTTCTCCGTTTCCCCGTTTCCCGTTTCTCCGTTTCTCCGTTTCTCCGTTTCTCCGTTATTCCGTTTCTCCGTTTCTCCGTTTCTCCGTTTCTCCGTTTCTCCGTTTCTCCGTTTCTCCGTTTCTCCGTTTCTCCGTTTCTCCGTTTCTCCGTTTCTCCGTTTCTCCGTTTCTCCGTTTCTCCGTTTCTCCGTTATTCCGTTTCTCCGTTATTCCGTTTCTCCGTTTCTCCGTTTCTCCGTTTCTCCGTTTCTCCGTTTCTCCGTTTCTCCGTTTCTCCGTTTCTCCGTTTCTCCGTTTCTCCGTTTCTCCGTTTCTCCGTTATTCCGTTATTCCGTTATTCCGTTTCTCCGTTATTCCGTTTCTCCGTTATTCCGTTTCTCCGTTTCTCCGTTTCTCCGTTTCTCCGTTTCTCCGTTTCTCCGTTTCTCCGTTTCTCCGTTTCTCCGTTTCTCCGTTTCTCCGTTTCTCCGTTTCTCCGTTTCTCCGTTTCTCCGTTCCTCCGTTTCTCCGTTTCTCCGTTTCCCCGTTTCCCCGTTTCTCCGTTTCTCCGTTTCTCCTTTTCTCCGTTTCTCCGTTTCTCCGTTTCTCCGTTTCTCCGTTTCTCCGTTTCTCCGTTTCTCCGTTTCTCCGTTTCTCCGTTTCTCCGTTTCTCCGTTTCTCCGTTTCTCCGTTTCTCCGTTTCTCCGTTTCTCCGTTATTCCGTTTCTCCGTTATTCCGTTTCTCCGTTTCTCCGTTTCTCCGTTTCTCCGTTTCTCCGTTTCTCCGTTTCTCCGTTTCTCCTTCTCCGTTATTCCGTTATTCCGTTATTCCGTTATTCCGTTATTCCGTTTCTCCGTTTCTCCGTTTCCCCGTTTCCCCGTTTCCCCGTTTCCCCGTTTCCCCGTTTCTCCGTTTCTCCGTTTCTCCGTTTCTCCGTCTCTCCGTCTCTCCGTCTCTCCGTCTCTCCGTCTCTCCGTCTCTCCGTTTCTCCGTTTCTCCGTTTCTCCGTTATTCCGTTATTCCGTTATTCCGTTATTCCGTTATTCCGTTATTCCGTTATTCCGTTATTCCGTTTCTCCGTTTCTCCGTTTCTCCGTTTCTCCGTTTCTCCGTTTCTCCGTTTCTCCGTTTCCCCGTTTCTCCGTTTCTCCGTTTCTCCGTTTCTCCGTTTCTCCGTTTCCCCGTTTCTCCGTTTCTCCGTTTCACCGTTTCTCCGTTTCTCCGTTTCTCCGTTTCCCCGTTTCTCCGTTTCCCCGTTTCTCCGTTTCCCCGTTTCCCCGTTTCCCCGTTTCTCCGTTTCTCCGTTTCTCCGTTTCCCCGTTTCTCCGTTTCTCCGTTTCTCCGTTTCTCCGTTTCTCCGTTTCTCCGTTACTCCGTTTCTCCGTTTCTCCGTTTCTCCGTTCCTCCGTTCCTCCGTTCCTCCGTTCCTCCGTTCCTCCGTTCCTCCGTTCCTCCGTTCCTCCGTTTCTGCCGTTATTCCGTTATTCCGTTTCTCCGTTTCCCCGTTTCCCCGTTTCCCCGTTTCTCCGTTTCCCCGTTTCCCCGTTTCCCCGTTTCCCCGTTTCCCCGTTTCCCCGTTTCTCCGTTTCTCCGTTTCTCCGTTTCTCCGTCTCTCCGTCTCTCCGTCTCTCCGTCTCTACGTCTCTCCGTCTCTCCGTTCTCTCCGTTTCTCCGTTTCTCCGTTTCTCCGTTTCTCCGTTTCCCAATTTCTTCGTTTCTCCGTTTCACCGTTTCTCCGTTTCTCCGTTTCTCCGTTTCCCCGTTTCTCCGTTTCCCCGTTTCCCCGTTTCCCCGTTTCCCCGTTTCCCCGTTTCTCCGTTTCTCCGTTTCTCCGTTTCCCCGTTTCTCCGTTTCTCCGTTTCTCCGTTTCTCCGTTTCTCCGTTTCTCCGTTTCTCCGTTTCTCCGTTCCTCCGTTCCTCCGTTCCTCCGTTCCTCCGTTCCTCCGTTCCTCCGTTCCTCCGTTTCTCCGTTATTCCGTTATTCCGTTTCTCCGTTTCTCCGTTTCCCCGTTTCCCCGTTTCCCCGTTTCCCCGTTTCCCCGTTTCCCCGTTTCTCCGTTTCTCCGTTTCTCCGTTTCTCCGTTATTCCGTTTTCCGTTATTCCGTTTCTCCGTTTCTCCGTTTCTCCGTTTCTCCGTTTCTCCGTTTCTCCGTTTCACCGTTTCTCCGTTTCTCCGTTTCCCCGTTTCTCCGTTATTCCGTTTCTCCGTTTCTCCGTTTCTCCGTTTCTCCGTTTCTCCGTTTCTCCGTTTCTCCGTTTCTCCGTTTCTCCGTTATTCCGTTATTCCGTTATTCCGTTTCTCCGTTATTCCGTTTCTCCGTTATTCCGTTTCTCCGTTTCTCCGTGTCTCCGTGTCTCCGTGTCTCCGTGTCTCCGTTTCTCCGTTTCTCCGTTTCTCCGTTCCTCCGTTCCTCCGTTCCTCCGTTCCTCCGTTCCTCCGTTTCTCCGTTTCTCCGTTTCTCCGTTATTCCGTTATTCCGTTTCTCCGTTTCTCCGTTTCTCCGTTTCCCCGTTTCCCCGTTTCCCCGTTTCCCCGTTTCCCCGTTTCCCCGTTTCCCCGTTTCTCCGTTTCTCCGTTTCTCCGTTTCTCCGTTTCTCCGTTTCTCCGTTTCTCCCTTTCTCCGTTTCTCCGTTTCTCCGTTTCTCCGTTTCTCCGTTATTCCGTTTCCCCGTTTCTCCGTTTCTCCGTTTCTCCGTTTCTCCGTTATTCCGTTATTCCGTTATTCCGTTATTCCGTTATTCCGTTTCTCCGTTTCTCCGTTTCTCCGTTTCTCCGTTTCTCCGTTTCTCCGTTTCTCCGTTTCTCCGTTTCCCCGTTTCCCCGTTTCCCCGTTTCCCCGTTTCCCCGTTTCCCCGTTTCCCCGTTTCTCCGTTTCTCCGTTTCTCCGTCTCTCCGTCTCTCCGTCTCTCCGTCTCTCCGTTTCTCCGTTTCTCCGTTTCTCCGTTTCTCCGTTATTCCGTTATTCCGTTATTCCGTTATTCCGTTTCTCCGTTTCTCCGTTTCTCCGTTTCTCCGTTTCTCCGTTTCTCCGTTATTCCGTTTCTCCGTTTCTCCGTTTCTCCGTGCTTCTCCGTTTCTCCGTTTCTCCGTTTCTCCGTTTCTCCGTTTCTCCGTTTCTCCGTTTCTCCGTTTCTCCGTTTCTCCGTTTCTCCGTTTCTCCGTTTCTCCGTTTCTCCGTTTCTCCGTTTCTCCGTTTCCCCGTTTCCGTTTCTCCGTTTCTCCGTTTCTCCGTTTCTCCGTTTCTCCGTTTCTCCGTTTCTCCGGTTCTCCCTTTCTCCGTTTCTCCGTTTCTCCGTTTCTCCGTTTCTCCGTTTCCCCGTTTCCCCGTTTCCCCGTTTCTCCGTTTCTCCGTTATTCCGTTTCTCCGTTTCTCCGTTTCTCCGTTTCTCCGTTTCTCCGTTTCTCCGTTTCTCCGTTTCTCCGTTTCTCCGTTTCCCCGTTTCCCCGTTTCCCCGTTTCCCCGTTTCCCCGTTTCCCCGTTTCCCCGTTTCCCCGTTTCCCCGTTTCTCCGTTTCTCCGTTTCTCCGTTTCTCCGTCTCTCCGTCTCTCCGTTTCTCCGTTTCTCCGTTTCTCCGTTTCTCCGTTATTCCGTTATTCCGTTATTCCGTTATTCCGTTATTCCGTTATTCCGTTTCTCCGTTTCTCCGTTTCTCCGTTTCTCCGTTTCCCCGTTTCTCCGTTTCTCCGTTTCTCCGTTTCTCCGTTTCTCCGTTTCTCCGTTATTCCGTTTCTCCGTTTCTCCGTTTCTCCGTTTCTCCGTTTCTCCGTTTCTCCGTTATTCCGTTTCTCCGTTATTCCGTTTCTCCGTTTCTCCGTTTCTCCGTTTCTCCGTTTCTCCGTTTCTCCGTTTCTCCGTTATTCCGTTATTCCGTTATTCCGTTATTCCGTTATTCCGTTATTCCGTTTCTCCGTTTCTCCGTTTCTCCGTTTCTCCGTTTCTCCGTTTCTCCGTTTCTCCGTTTCTCCGTTTCCCCGTTTCTCCGTTTCTCCGTTTCTCCGTTTCTCCGTTTCTCCGTATCTCCGTGTCTCCA
>JAODUO010002570.1:0-22807 GCA_025642075.2 Ridgeia piscesae
ACGATCGTGACGGGTAGCCGTGTAAGAAAGAACGTCTAACGTGCATAAAAGAATGTAATAAGTCCGGAGAGAGTTGCCGTGAAGAAAAAGTCTACGTCATACAAAGAATGCATTGTGCCGTGGTAGTGTTCCGTTCCGTGAAAATATGGCATACCGCCCTTGTGTTGGTACCGCGTTGGAGTGCAGGTCCGCGCTGAAAAATCAGTTGCAGGTGTTTGCGTGAGCAGTGGGTGCGTCCTGTTAAGGTGCACTTAAACGTGTGCAGTGAGCTTCGTTGCCTTCTTGCGCTCCTTCGTCTGTCAAGTTGCACTTCTTTCCGCTGCTGCCCGCGTTCATTCTTCTCCTGCGGATCGATCTGGGAAGGCTCTCCGATTCTGCCGTGCCTCGCTTTAGCTCTTGTATCGGCCTTGGGGCGGCCCCGAGTCTCTGCTTGCGAGCAGCCAGTATAGGCTTGGGACCGCGCAGACTGGGGACTAGTCACGAACCGATTTGTCTAGAACCCAGATGCGGTGTGCAGCGTCGAACTTGTTCTTGTATACGGTCCGACCATTGTCCGATTGCCCCAGCGGCATGGAAAGGTGTGAGCACCTTGTGCACGAGTACAGAGACATGATCGCTGTCTTAGAGACTGAGCGTTAGTTGCAGAACTCTGTGTTTGGAGTTATGGAGTTTCGCTATTTTGAGACTGCAAGGTTAGTTCATGGCCAATCCACTGTATTTTGGATCTGGAGGTTCGGTCATGTTGGCGGATATTGATTTCTTCACTCAGTGGTTGTTCCTGTGATGGCTGGCGGCTTTCCGTGTCTTGTATGGATTTGTTTCTTTAGCTGTGTTTGCTTACTGAAAGCGGATTTGCAATAACAGTCTGTTAGACTCAGCTTTTGTCTGTAGGTAATTGACAAGCTGTTTAATTGCCAATGACCTAGTGCGGAGGAGACCATCCTGATGTTTGACGCATCCGAGTGATGTGAAAGATGGGGGCAAGACGGTCCGCATACGCGTTTTCACGTCGATGGCGTTATGTTGAATAGAATGGGCGATACGACAGTGTCAGAACATGGCGTTAGATATTAGAAATTTCATGATAACACATCGGAAATGGCCAAGCGTATTGATCATTGAAATTGAATATTAAGCAATGCAATCACGCCCGGTTGAACAAAACGCTACAACTTTTGACACTGCTCCTGCCAACTAACCACTCAAAATCTCATACAAAACACTTTGCCAACATAGTCACCTTCGAAATAATCTCAATAACCTTCCTCAAACACTACCACGTCCACCTCAATTGTGTAGCCTTTTAAATAAGTCCATGCTTCCTGCAAATAAGCCCATGCAACACTCTTTTAGCCTTGTTAAAGGACGACCCTCCTGAATAGCGCCGCAAACAAGCTGTATAACAAACAATACAAACTTTAAGGACGATCATTCATATCTGTATCGACGCTGGTTTCCACATTTATGAGACTTTAAAGATTAATTTTATAAACATGTGATTTTCTGAATTTTGGAGAATTGTTAATTTTATAAACTAATTTTAAAAAAATCTATGTATAAATATTTTTTATTTTTAAAATATTTTATTATTTAATGTTTTATTAATTATATGATGCTAATTAATATTTTTTATTTAAAACGTCGCACTTATATGATATAGCGTTTACATGACTTTTATAGTTATAACAAAATATTAAAGCCTTACGCACCCTTGGCGGATACCGCGCTATAAAATGACTTATTGTATCATTGCCGTTGAACTCGACGACGGTCATACCTCGGTCGAGAAAGACTCTCATTATCCAATGCTTGGAGGACTTTGTGTTCTCGCGGCTCACTGGTCAAAGGCTTTTCGGGATATCTGTTGAGTATCTTCGTCTCTGTGAATCCTGTTGGACTGCGAGATATTCAGCATCGTGGATATTCCGATGTGAACGTGTTGCGCTTGATATACCGTCAGCAGCTGTGAATTTGTTCGGAGCACGTCGGGAATACTTTACCGACTCCACCAAGGATACGCCTGTAGTTATACAGTACTGCGATCTCTTGCTGTTTGGGGATTACTCCTTCACCGACTACCAGCGACTCGGTTTCAGGGTGGTCCCTTTATTTTTACTCCTTGGGTCCACTCCAGCCATGGCGCTTTCTTTTCCTGCACTTTGCGTCGACTAGCTCTCCTACGTCCATCCCAATTCCGCGTGGCACTAGTGTTTTTCCGTGATGGTCCGAGTATTTCCACTGGCTCTCTTTGTTGTCTGTCTGATTTTCCCGTGTTTAGCGCTCTCTTGTGATGTGTCCATGGATTCTTGCATCCGTCGTGAACCCAAACTTTCCCTGCTGCTAAATGAACTTCCCGAATTGATCAAAGTCGTGTTCACTTTGGCTGTCGGCTTTTTCCCTAGCTTTCAGCTTCGTGTTGACGTTTGGCTTTGCGCTTGTACCAGCAATGCCGTTCCTCGAACAGGTGGTCCAGTGGTGCCCCGACCAGTCCCTCTCTGCTTCCTCCCGGGCAATTCCGTTCCGGATCTGCCCCGTCCAGCTCCTCCTTTGCCCCCCTTCGGGGCTCTCTACAGGCGTCTCCAGCTGTACAATCTCCACTCCCGGCCCTTTGCTTCGTGGAACATTCATCTCATAAAGTCGAAACATTGATCTCATCACTAGTTACATTCAGTCGGATACAGACAAGAAATTGCATTCTTCGTAGTTCTATTAACATATCACATGCATTAAGTAATTATTTCCATTACACGATACATATACACTATATGTAAAAATACATTGTACTCTACTTAAGACTCCCAACACACATAAAAAACAACCGCGTAACTTGTAGAAAATACGCAAACACGCAAATACACACAAGCACCGGCAACGATTGTAGCAAGCACAAATTGTAGAAAGATACCTAACCACGGGCATATGACGCTACTTACTGACCGGCGCGCTCCCCGCATAACTATTGAACCAGATCGACCCTTCCAGAAAATCGCAACTTTACAATCCAGGCTTGCCCATCTACTGGGAATCTCAGACAATTACATATCACCATTAGATATCGGAAATTAATTACGGGCAATCAAGACTATCGAGTTTACAATAATCACACGGAAATTCAAAGTACGCGAGCGGAATCTACGGCGTGAGCCCGAAACACGACGTCGGGAGCGCAACACGGAACCACCATAATCCAGCGACATGCACAGACTCGCTCCAAAAACCCCAATGCACATACCGACAATACAACTCATACTTAAATATGCCCCTTCGGTAAGAACCGTCCGCCAATCAATCACGTTCTATTTACATTTTGCGCACTTGATATTACAGTCTTCCGGCAAGCGCATTGCGCAGCAATTCACCGCATTTACACGATTCCAAGCGGCAAGGTTGCCGAGATTAACCTATAACGTCTTAACCCCGACAGGCAGCGAGCGGCAAGGAGAAACCGAACCTAACGAATGCAGTACAACGTGCTTACAAACGAGTCGCCCCACTTAGCAATGCACTAAGAAACGGCTTCGCACGATCTTTGACTCTGATATTTCCACTTCTGACGGAAAATGCTGTCGAACAAGCAACTACCGACGGCGTAGAATGCCAGTCTGGTACCCACAATGCCTCGGCGGCTGCTGACACTTAACGCGGCACCAGAGATCGCTCGATTCGCACGGACTGTTGACGGGGACTGCCCCCGGTTGCGTTGACATTGGCGACTTGACGGCGACAATTTCGCGCTTTCGGACGCGGCGTGGACTGGTTGGACCGGCGCTGCGTGTGGTCGGTGACGGCGGGGGGAACACGCGGACGACCGGCGGGTGCTCGGGCGCTCGAGTTTGCGGGCTGTTTCTCGCTGGCGACTGCTGGAGCCCGGCAGCGATGACGAGCCGTGCCTGGGCTGCGTCGCCTTTGAGACTCGCGCCTTAAGCGCTCGTGAAGTCACTCGAGTTGTGTTTTACTTGTTGGCGTCGCGCTTGCAAGAGCCGCGGGGAAGCGTCTCGAATTTTGGGTTCGGCGTTCTCCGATAGTTGCTCGCCGCCCCGCTGGCTTCGTACCGTGGCGCGGCGCTCGATTTCGAGCGACGCACCGTCGTTGCTTCGTTTCCTCCCGCCGCGGGCGTATCGGAGTCCGACCCGCGCTCGGCAACCACACCGTCGCTCCCGCACTTGTTACCGCCCGCCCGGACGTCGGTGTTCCGTCCGCTTGGTGTCGCCACCGTGCGTCTGCCGAAACGCTTAGGGTTCGGACGCGTTTGGCGCGTCGTCTGTCCGGCAATGCCTGGTGCCTGCCGTGGATCGCCGGCGCGTTGGCGGCGCGCCGTCCGCCACGCGACAGTCGTGGAGCGCCCCGTTGGACGCGCGTGGCTTCGGCGCCGCGTCACCCGGCGCGACTCGTTTGGCGACGTCGCCGAAGTGCTTTTGCTGGTCGGCGTCGGCCTCTCGCCGCGGTCTGCGCTGCGGTCGCCGTCGGAAGCGCCCTGTCTGGCTTGATTCTCCCGCGGTCGCGCTCGGCTACTCGGCACACGGTTTTGGCACTGGTCGGCCGGGGCGGCGCCTTGCTGCCTGACTTTTAGAGTTTGAGCTCGAACGTTGACGTTTTGTGGCCCTGCATACGGGAGGCTTTTGGCCGGAACTGTGGTTTTTTACGTGCGACAATCGCGGCTTTGGTCGCCCCTGAGGTAGGTTTTGGGTGCCGTTGACACGGTTAGTCACGGCGCTGGGACTCGCCCTTCGGTGTGCCACTCGGAGCGCCAGCTGTTTGGACACGACAAGCTTGTCCCCACTGGCGCCAGGGGACGCTGCCCTTGGGAGTGCCCCTTGCCCGCGCAGGGGAACGACAGTCCGGGACCTAGGAGCGAAGGCGGAGTCACGTTAGCCCTGAACTGGCGGGCACGTGTTTGAGACCGAAACGCCGACACGCGCGCTTGGCCGACACACCCGATACAGCGCCTTGTGCCGACACTGCGATGCCCGCTCCGCGCGCTTGACTACACCCCCGGTAGTCCCTTGTGGCGCGCGCGCCGCTGGGCACGGCTGTCTGAAGTTCGGTTGGTCTGCGTCTCGGTGTTGCCCGAGACGACGCTGCGACTCACGTGCTTGTCTGTCAAGTTACTCCTCTGTTCCAGCGACTTCGGTTAGTTTACTTTGAATGTTAACTTTGACCCCTTTCCACCGATGTCGAATCTCCTTAAGCGGATACTCGGTTTGTTTCCTTCGTGGTTTCGCGAATTGCGTCGCCTGTCCTGTCGTCCTCCCGATCTTTTTCTTAACACCGATCCGAGGGGCTTTCGTCCCCATCTGTTTGGTACTTATGATCCTGCCGATAGGAGTTCTTGCGCTTTACTTGTACGGTTCTTTGCGGTCCTGCCGAGGCCTGGTGACTTGCGAAAGTTGGTGCTGTTGACGTTGCCGCTGAGGCGTGTGGTTGAGTTTGTCGTCGTTGGGCTGCCCGCTTCTGTGGCAGTTCAGGTTTGGTTGATTGGGTGTGCGTTCAGCTACTGTATCCCGCGGCCCGTACCGCGCCCTCTAGACTTCATCGATGTTGGGGCGGTCGCTCCTCCGCAACGTTCCCGAGGTATTTGGGGGAGCCGGTCGCACCCCGTGTACTGATCACAGTTATTGTGCTTCCCGACGTGCGCACTTTGTGAGGCCGCGGCGTTGCTTTGACCCGTCGCCGCTGGGGCGTACACGCGGCTGACTTGCATGCGCCCGCCCCTGTCGTGTCTTGATCTTGTCGGCTAAGCATGCGTCAGTGCCGCGTGTCTTGCTTCGCCGAGTCTAGTCGCTGCTTCTTGCTCGGTGTCCTTCTTGCCTCTCCGCCCGCGTCGCTTCTTCTTCCGTCGCCGTTTTGACGGCTGCTCCCGTTTCTGTCCCTTGCTCGCGACTCGCCGTTACTGTTCCTGCTTGCACCGTTCGCATCAGACGATCCTCGCTGAAGTTACTGCTCCATGGCGGCTTGAACTCGAGTCTCGTCAACGCGTCGTGGTTTTCGCTTCAATTCTTTCAGTCCTTTGACTTTCTCTTGGGTTCTTTCAATGGTGACTCTGCATGGTCGGAATTTTTACGTCTTTCGCACTCGTCCTTGTTTCACTCATTGCATATCTCTTGCCTTGGACGTTTGACCGTTGACGCGCTCTTTGCCTCTCCTTCTTCTTCCGTCCTTGCCGTCGTGCGGTGAACCGTCGAGACGTTTCATTTTTTGATCCGCTCCGTGTACCTCGGCGCCGACGGCGCTGACCCGAACGTTGCTCGACGCGTTCAGGCCAGATCGTGATTCCGCTCCGGCTGACGTCGAATTGGATTCGCAAAGCGTTGAAATCAAATGGTCCTTTCGGAAATGTAGGCTTTATGGCGTTGCTGCTAACTTTGGGGCAAGAAAGCCGGAGGGTATAGGGTTAAAGGAGGAAGGGAGGGAGGGAGGGAGGGAGAGGAAGGAGGGAGGGAGGGAGGAGGGAGGGAGGGAGGAGGGAGGGAGGGAGGAAGGGAGGAAGGGAGGAAGGGAGGAAGGGAGGAAGGGAGGAAGGGAGGAAGGGAGGAAGGGAGGAAGGGAGAAGGGAGAAAGGGAGAAAGGGAGAAAGGGAGAAAGGGAGAAAGGGAGAAAGGGAGAAAGGGAGAAAGGGAGAAAGGGAGAAAGCGAAAGGGAGACACCACACACAGCAACAACACACACACAGCACACACACACACACACACACACACACACACACACACACACACACACACACACACACACACACACACACACACACACACACACACACACACACACACACACACACACACACACACACACACACACACACACACACACACACACACCACACACACACACACACACACACACACTACACTTACACCACACACACACACACATCTACCACACACATTTACCTTTACATCATAGCCTTGTTTCTTTTTCCGCCACATGTATATCGTACATATTGTATAAAGTCATAACCTTAATATAATGCATGTACACTTAATGCAGTGTACTAAAGGTAACAGCAATATGTCAATATAAATTAAATATTAAATGTATGTAAGTAGCATTTCCCAAAGAAATTCCATATGAAAATTATCTGATGAAAATGCTCCACTGGTGCCAGAGTCAATATATTCCCAAGCAAAATGAATAATTATTAATCCAGAATTTCAACAATGCAGCTCATGATTCACAATCATACATCAGCAATATTTATCAAATTCCAAATGTTACCCAAAGTCCGCTATTACTGAACCCGCACTAATACAAAAATGGGCATAAACAACAGGTGTCAACAACCAAATCACTAGGTAACATCGCTTAATAAAATCACTAAAATTCACCATTTACATCAAATCCACAAATGCACTGTAATCGTACCAAATGAAGTTAACAAGTGAATAACAAATAAGTATAATTATGGAATGGTCCAAGGGAACAAAAGGAATTAACTGTGTCATACCCCTTATTAGTCCTTTTTGAAAAAGGCTCATAGGCGGTAAATAAAACAGTAGTGGAAATAAAACAGTTTGTCCAGATAATAGCGTTTCAGTTATAAAAAGTTCCAGTTCTTTAAATTTGTGCGATTAATTTTCAGTCCAATATTATGAATAAAAGTTAACTTTTGTTCCTCAGTTTTTTTTTGATGTGCAGTATTTTCCAGTTCTAGTAGAAAGTAAATTATGAGCGTTTGTTTTGTCGCAGTGTTTTTAAGTTTTTGTGCCTTTATTCTCATTCTATTTTCATTTGCATGAGTGCTCATGTTGTTGTTTGTTGCGTGAGTTTTTGTTTGTGATTTTAATTTAGTTTTTGATTTTGTTTGTTATAGTTTGTTGGCGGTTTGATTTGTTGGTCATTTTGGCTTTGTTGTATTCCAGTCGGCGTTGTCCATTTTTTCATTCATGGCTTGTCCATTTTGTTTATTGTCGTGGCTTGTCCATTTGTTTCATTTGGCTTTATCCTTTGGTTTCAATTTAATCGATTTGTCCATTTTGGTTAATGATCTTGTCATTCGTTTTTGGTTTTTATCTTGGCTTGTCGATTCGTTTGTCGTTTTTGGTTATGTCATTGCATTGGTGGTTGTGGTTCGTGATAAGCTGTGTTTCCAGAGGTTATTCAGCGGGAGGGGATAAGACACGTGGTCAACTAGGCCGCGTAGAGATCCGGCCGAGGAAAAGCCGTTATCCCAACAACGCAGCGAATAACGCCCATATACGACATGCCCTTACACCGACTGGTGAGGATTTACTCCCCAATCACCAGAAAGGTGCCTTATTACCAAAGGGCTACCCTCAATGTAGATATCTGATTAATTTCAAACTATTAAATAATACATTAATAAGTATACCTTTTTAATTAATAAATTCGAATTATCAAAATAGAACGTTATTACAATACATATTATTAAAATTGCATGTTTATAAATAGGAATTACGCAGGATCATCGGTTAAGTTCGAGTAATTACAACATAAAGCATAAAATGCGAAAGCCGATGCAAGTTAGCAGCAGACAGCGGTAACGGTCAAGTACAATGGCAGTCAAGGTTTGAAGCGGAAGAACTGACTTGGCAGAACATCCATGTAACATGTCAGGTTATGGGTCGAGTCTCGGCGCCGAAAGAGGCGGTGCAGTTGGTGTAGGAAGTCAATACTATGTTAAAATAACTTTTTTTGTCGGTCGAATATCAGAATCCGAATGTATTTAGTTATGTTGTTGAGGATATTCGAGAAAGATGGAACATTTGAAAATGAAAATGATTACGGAATTCAACTGTTTAACGATATTATGTGTTTGCCATTGGAATTGAAATTGTCGTTTCGATCTGATAAAATAAGACAGTATTCGCATAACCCTTGCAAAACTATACAGTATATTATCGATTTAACAACTGTAATATAAGTGCCATCGAAACCACAACTACATATTAAACAATCCCTTAAAAGAAATACACTAGCATGTTTATTAACCATAAATCCTATTCCTAGATAGAGTAAACTAAATTAATGACATTTTAGATTCATATGGAACTAAACTGCATCATCTTAGAATATTATTCTTTTCCAGTCGGAAGCTACAACTGTCATCCATCGTTAGAATATTATTCTTGTGTCCAGTCCCCAATTAGTCTCGCTTAGTCCCCAATAAGCTCCAGTCGCGCGGAGTCACGCCATGTATCGTGACCCACTTGCAGGCCCTTATAAAATTGAACCTGTTCACCGATCTTCTGACTAACGCGCATGTGATATTACAACGTCGCGACAGAGAGGGTTAGCCGTGTAAGAAAGAACGTCTAACGTGCATAGCAAAGAATGAAATTGTGCCGTGGTAGAGATACGTCTGTTGTCATGTGAAAAGTCTACGCTCTAACTCAACCGCCCTTGCTGTTCAGTGTCATCCGTCGGTTAGGTAGTGGCCATGGTTCCGCGCCTGAAAAATCAGTTGGCAGTGCTTGTTGTGGCTGAGCAGGCAGATGCGGAGTGACAGTCCCTGTCGCAACGGATGCACTTAAAAGCAGTGTTTGCAGGTGGAGCTTGCTGGCCATTTTTGCGTCTCACTCTCGTCTGATGCAAGTTGCAACTTCTTTTCTCGTCTGCGCAGACCGCGATTCAGTTCCTGTCTCCTGCGGGAGCGATCCTGGGCAAGGTCTTCCCATTCGCCAATGTCATGCCAAGGGCCTTCATGTCTCTTTTACAGACATCTTTGTATCGGAGTTGGGGGCGGCCCCGAGTTCTCTTGCCTGTTGCGAGCTCGCCATATAGTAGGTCCTTGGGGATCCTGCCGTCCAGCATCCTGCGGACGAGCCTAGTCAACGAACGCGACGTTGTCGTAGCAGAGTATAGATGCTGGGTGTGGCAGCACGTCGGAGAAACTTGTTATTTGTTATACGGTCCGACCATTTGATGCCCAGAATCTGCCCCAGGCTGCGCATGTGAAAGGTGTTGAGCCTCCTTTCTTGCATCGAGTACAGAGTCCATGACTCGCTGTCATATAAGAGGGCACTGAGGACACATGCTCAGTAGACAGTCATCTTGGTGTTCAGGGACAATTTGACGTTGTTCCAGACTATCTTTGAGAAACTGCCAAGCGTTGATGTGTCACGGCCAATCCGTCTGCTGATTTTGGAGTTCATGGAGAGGTTATCGGTCATTGTTGAGCCGAAATATGTGAATTCCTTCACCACATCCAGCTGGTAGTTGTCCATGGTGATGGCTGGCAGGCTTTCGGTGTCTTGGCACATGGTATTTGTTTTCTTTAGGCTGATGTTGCTCCTCGTGAACTGACAAGGCGGCATCATCTGCGAATAACATGTCTGTGATGAGAACTTCATGGATCTTTGTCTTTGCTTTCAATCTGAACAAGCTGTTTGCAAAGTTTGCCATCTGACCTAGTGCGGAGGTAGATCCCGTCAGCTGATGTTCTGAAGGCATGCCTGCGAAGTAGATGCCAAAGACTGGGGGCAAGCACGCAATCCTGCTTGACTCCGCTTTTCACGTCGAATGGAGTTGATGATGAATTGAGTGGGCGACTACCGACAGTGTCACGAACATCGGCGTTATCGTTGATGAGAACCTTTCCATGGATAAACACATCGCGAAAGTGGCCAGAGCTGTATGTGTATCAGTTAGAAATATTTGAATGATTTTAAGCATATCAATCAGCCGGTTGAGGAACTACTCACTCACGCGCTCATTACTTCTAGATTGGACACGTGCAATTCACTGCCTCAACAAAACGCAACTGAAACGACTCCAGCGATTACAAAACACTGTTGCCAGACTTGTCACGCTCTCCAGGAAATTCTCACACACCACACCTATCCTCAAACAACTACACTGGCTACCAATCGAAAAGAGAATCATTTTCAAAATAATCTCCATGTTTGTCTTCAAGATAATCCACGATGTCCCACCTACTTACTTGTGTAGCCTTGTTAAATGGTACGACCCACTCCGTGGAAATAAGCGCTCTGCAAACAAGCTGCTATTAACAGAACACAAATCTACAAACTTGTGGGGAGCGCGATCATTCACTGTATCCGCAGCAACGGCCTGGGATACACTTCCAAACAATATCAGATCTTTCAAAGGTTACTTTGTGTAATACATGTGGACTTTTCCTGGACATGTTCTGGACGAATTGACTGTATACATTTTATGAAACTAATTTAAAAAAAATCTATAGTACAACAGATGGTTTTTATTTTTAGAAACTATTTTGATAATGATGTCAGTTTTTATTAATTATATAATGAATGCTAATTATATATTTTTTTATTTAAAACGTCGCTTTATTAACATTAATATTATTGTTTTAGCATGACGTTTTATATGTGCTAAATGAACAAAATAATGTAAAAGCGCCTTGAGCGCCACCACGTGGCGGATACCGGCGCTATAAAAATTGACTTTATTATTATCATGATGACCCGTTGAACTCGACGACTCTTCTCATACCTCTGTGGAATGACTGAATCACGCTCAGACATCCAATCCTTGCGAGGACTTTGAAGAGGTCATCGCGGCTCACGAGGTCAAAGGCCTTTCTCAGGTTTATTAATGCTATGTTGAGTGACTGCTTCTGTTCTCTGCTGTGCATTTCTCTTGGAGCTGTCGCAGGGAGAATATCATGTCGATCGTGGATCATTCCGATCTGAAACCGTGTTGTGACTCTGTATATACCCTGTCAGACAGCTGCTGAATTATGTTCGGAGCCACGTCGGCGAATACTTTACCGACAATGCGCAGCAAGGATATCGCCATGTAGTTAGTACAGTCACTGCGATCTCCTTGCTCGTGTCCTGGGGAACTTACTCCTTCCACCCAGAACTAACACAGCAGAACGTGCAGGTATTCAAGGAGTGGTCCCTTTGTATTTTTTACTTCCGTTGGGATTCCATCCAGCCATGGCGCTTTCTTTTCCTGTGACTTTGCGTCTCGTCTAGCTCGTCCATGACAGGTAACCACTCCACAACTTCCAGCGTGGCGACTGAGATCGTATTCTCCGTGCCATACAGGTCCGAGTAATGCTCCACCTACCTCTCCATTTGCTTGCTCTTGTCTGTGATTGTTCACCAGTAGTTTATTTGAGTGGCGCTCTCTTGTTGTATGTTGGTCCGATGGCCTTCTTGATTCCGTCGTAGACACCCGAAACCTTTCCCGTGTCAGCTGCCAAATGAATACTCTCATCGAATTGCATCCAATAGTCGTTAGCACATCTTCTGGCTGTACGCTGCACTTTACCCCTAGCTTTTCTAAGAGCTTGCCGTGTTGACTGTGTTGGCTGTCGCTTGTGTTCCAGCAATGCGGCACGCTTTTCCTCGATCACAGTGTTGAGTTCAGTGGCATTTGCCTTGAACCAGTCCTGAGACCTCCCTGCTTCCTGCCGAAGACAGAGAATGCCGTTCCGTGGATCGTGTCCCCGAGATGATCCCATCTCTGCTTTGCACCTCCCTCTGGGGGCTTCGTCTACAGGGCGTCTTCCAGGCTCTTCACAAGCATCTCCACCTTCCCCGGGCCCTTTGCCTTGCTGGTGTCGAACATACACTACACTCATATATGGTGGAATATATTGATACTGCATCACTAGCTTGTAGATTCAGTCGGGAAAACAAGACAAAGAACACTTGCATTCTTCGTAGTCTCTATCTACACATATGCACATGCATATAGAGGTAATATATTTGCCATTCATGTCGATACAGTATTCACTAGTATGTACAAAATACATTGTAGTGTACGTATTAACGATCTCTCCATACACACATAAATAAACATACCGCTGTAACTTTACATAAATATGCGGCAACACACACGCACACACGTACACATACAAGCACCCGGCAGATTTACACGATTGTAGAAAGATACACAATTGTAGAAAGATACACAAACGACTCGGCGAGGAATGCAGCCTACTGTACGTCATGTCAGGCGCGCTCTTCCACGGATAACTATTTATGACACAATGATTCTGACCCCGTTCCAACTTATAACGCTACTTTTGACAGACCCAGCGCGCTCCCCCAAACCCAACCTGGGAAAATTTCCCAGAAAATTAAAAAAACGTTAGTATTCGGGTTTTGGTTTTTACGGGGGCATTAAGGTACGGGGGTTTTTCCCTTATTGCAGTTAAAAGTGAAACAAAACTTCTCGTGCATGCCCCAAAAACCGATCGGTGTCGTCCCGGACGACACCGAATCGGTAGGGCATGCACGAGAGTCGTCCCAACTGAACTCCCAATAGGAAAACCTCGTACCTTAAAATGCCCCCCCTTTAAAAAAACCCCCAAATATTTAAGTTTTTTTTTTTCGGGGGAATTTGGATGTTGGGGACGCGCGGGGTTTAAAATTTTCCGTTAAAGGGAACGGGCGTTTTGTTAAATTTACCGTAAAGAGGGCCCCTAAATGACACAGGGGGGATTTCCCGAGCTTTTGGTTTTTTTTAAAGGCCAAAACGGTAAATTGGGGTTTTTTTGGGTCGGGGGGTTTTTTTCCGTTTTTTTATGTAAATTACAGCGGTATTTTATTTATTTGTAGGGAGAGATCGTTTACGTACATTTGGCCTGGAATACTGTATCGACATGAATGGCAAAAATTTTCCCAAGTGTGCTTGTTAAAGAACTACAAGTGAAAGTGTTTTTTTATGAATTTTGGGCCCCGGAGCCCGGGGAGGGTGAAGACCTGGAAAAGGCACCCCCGAGGGGGGGAAAAAAAGTTTGCCCGGAAAAGCCCTTTTTTTCGGCAGGGGGAAGGGTTTAAGGAAACCTTTGTGATCAAAAACGTGCCCTTGCGGGGCGCGCGCCCTCAAACCGCAAGGCCGAAAAAAAAAAGCAAAAATAAAAGGGGGCCCTACGGGTAAAGAAAGGGTGTTAAAATCGAACCACAACCAAGAAGCCCATAAATAAACACTGGTGCTAAAAAAACAAGCAAAAAGGGGGACATTACTCGACCTGTATGGCCGGGGAAAAAGATCTCATCGCCCCCTAAGGGGGGTGGTTACCTGTCATGGGGTGGGGGAAAAACAGGAAAAAAAAGGCCCCTTATGGCCCCAAAAAAAAATAAAAAATCCTTGAATCCCCGTTCTGCGGTTTTCTGGGGGAAGGGGTAAGTTCCCCAGGCCCAGCGGGATCGCAGTGCTGACTAATCAGGGGAAACCTTTCGGTTTCTGATTTACGGGGCCCAAAATTTGATTTTCCCCCCCCCCACGATCCTTTTTTCCCTGGCACTCCAAGAGAAATGCCCCAAAAAAAACCTCCCAACATAGCATTAATAAACCTGAGAAAGGCCTTTGACCTCGTGGGGGCCGGCCGGGAAAGAAAAAAAAAGTCAATTTTTATAGCGCCGGTATCCGCCACGTGGTGGCGCTCAAGGCGCTTTTACATTATTTTGTTCATTTAGCACATATAAAACGTCATGCTAAAACAATAATATTAATGTTAATAAAGCGACGTTTTAAATAAAAAAATATATAATTAGCATTCATTATATAATTAATAAAAACTGACATCATTATCAAAATAGTTTCTAAAAATAAAAACCATATGTTGTACTATAGATTTTTTTTAATTAGTTTCATAAAATGTATACAGTCAATTCGTCCAGAACATGTCCAGGAAAAGTCCACATGTATTACACAAAGTAACCTTTGAAAGATCTGATATTGTTTGGAATGTATTCCAGGCCGTTGCTGCGGATACAGTGAATGATCGCGCTCCCCACAAGTTTGTAGATTTGTGTTCTGTTAATAGCAGCTTGTTTGCAGAGCGCTTATTTCCACGGAGTGGGTCGTACCATTTAACAAGGCTACACAAGTAAGTAGGTGGGACATCGTGGATTATCTTGAAGACAAACATGGAGATTATTTTGAAAATGATTCTCTTTTCGATTGGGAGCCAGTGTAGTTGTTTGAGGATAGTGTGGTGTGTGAAATTTCCTGGAGAGCGTGACAAGTCTGGCAACAGTGTTTTGTAATCCGGGGCGTTTCAGTTGCGTTTTGTTGAGGCAGTGAATTGCACGTGTCCAATCTAGATGTAATGAGCGCGTGAGTAGTTTCAGGATTATTTCTAAATCTTAAATTTCCTGAAAAAACCTGGACCCCAGTGTTATCCATGGAAAGGTTCTCATCAACGATAACGCCGATGTTCGTGACACTGTCGGTAGTCGCCCACTCAATTCATCATCAACTCCATTCGACGTGAAAAGCGGAGTCAAGCAGGATTGCGTGCTTGCCCCCAGTCTTTGGCATCTACTTCGCAGGCATGCCTTCAGAACATCAGCTGACGGATCTACCTCCGCACTAGGTCAGATGGCAAACTTTGCAAACAGCTTGTTCAGATTGAAAGCAAAGACAAAGATCCATGAAGTTCTCATCACAGACATGTTATTCGCAGATGATGCCGCCTTGTCAGTTCACGAGGAGCAACATCAGCCTAAAGAAAACAAATACCATGTGCCAAGACACCGAAAGCCTGCCAGCCATCACCATGGACAACTACCAGCTGGATGTGGTGAAGGAATTCACATATTTCGGCTCAACAATGACCGATAACCTCTCCATGAACTCCAAAATCAGCAGACGGATTGGCCGTGACACATCAACGCTTGGCAGTTTCTCAAAGATAGTCTGGAACAACGTCAATTGTCCTGAACAGTGCCTCTGAGCATGTGTCCTCAGTGCCCTTATGACAGCGAGTCATGGACTCTGTACTCGTGCAAGAAAGGAGGCTCAACACCTTTCACATGCGCAGCCTGGGGCAGATTCTGGGCATCAAATGGTCGGACCGTATAACAAATAACAAGTTTCTCCGACGTGCTGCCACACCCAGCATCTATACTCTGCTACGACAACGTCGCGTTCGTTGACTAGGCTCGTCCGCAGGATGCTGGACGGCAGGATCCCCAAGGACCTACTATATGGCGAGCTCGCAACAGGCAAGAGAACTCGGGGCCGCCCCCAACTCCGATACAAAGATGTCTGTACGAATGGGAAGACCTTGCCCAGGATCGCTCCCGCAGGAGACAGGAACTGAATCGCGGTCTGCGCAGACGAGAAAAGAAGTTGCAACTTGCATCAGACGAGAGTGAGACGCAAAAATGGCCAGCAAGCTCCACCTGCAACACGCTTTTAATGCATCCGTTGCGACAGGACTGTCACTCCGCATCTGCCTGCTCAGCCACAACAAGGGACTGCCAACTGACTTTTCAGGCGCGGAACCATGGCCACTACCTAACCGACATGACTAACAGAGCGTATAGCTCTACCACGTTAGCACAATTTCATTCTTTGCTATGCACAGACGTTCTTTCTTACACGGCTAACTCTCTGTCGCGACTTTAATATCCATGCGCGTTAGTCAGAGATCGTGAACAGGTTCAATTTTATAGGGCCTGCAGGTATGGCGTGACTCCCGCGCGTGGGAAGCGGATTGGGACTAAACAAGATATGCAACGGGTGACATTGTAGCTTCCGACTGATGATATAGGACAATCGGTTCATAAATATCTTATGTTATACGTTTCTTATCTAAAATGTCAGATTTAATATTGAGTTTACCTGCTATCATAGGCACATAACTTTGCCAGTGCATGTAATCGAACGATCTAGGCTGTAATGTGTCTTTTAAGGGATTTGCGTTTTATATACTGTACGTTTGGTTTCGATCAGCACAATCACAATTGTCTAAATCCCATATACATTGATGCAAAACTGGCGAAACTCTTCGATTATTGCCAGATCGCAAAGCAATCTGCCGCTATGCATACCATCAATAATCGATTAAAATTCATGATTTCCGTGATCATTTCACCGGCAAAATTTCACTGCTTCCTTTAATCCTTCGTAAATGAATACCATTCGGAACATTGACAAACAAACAAATTATATGTTAGCATGAATATATGCTCCTGCCCCATGTGACCCACGCCCCAGATACCATGAACTGAAGATCTGTTCTATCATGTGTTCACTTCCGCTTCAACAACCGTTGACTTGTCTGTTGTACCCTTACCGACTGTCACTCGGCTGCGTAACTTTGCCGTTGGCTTTATCGGCATTTTAATGTTATTCGTGTATGGTAATAAACGCTGCAACCTCACTGATCCTGGATAATCCTGCCGTAATTCCTATTTAATAAACAACTGCAAATTTGTATTAATGTAATGTATGTGTTAATATACGTTCTATTTTGAATACGATTTAGAATACGGTATATTATATGATAAAAAAGGTATCCTTATTTAATGTGTTATTTCAAATACGGTCTGAGAATTAATCAGCATATCTACCCTAGTCTGGGGGTAAGGCCACTCTGTCGGTTATATCGGCAGCCCATTCCTGGCGGAGTTGAGGGGATGTAAAGTGCTGCCACCTCACCGAGTCTTGTTAATCGAGGTTATGTTGTACTCCGTGGTCGTGTATACGCTGCGTTATCGCTTCGGGAAGACGACGCTTTTCCTCGGCCGGAATCTCCCACGCCGCCCTAGTTGCATGCACGTGTATATCACCCCCTCCCGCTGAAACCGTAATTGACGAAGCCACAGACTAAAACCAACATGAACGAATGCAATGACATTAAACCAAAAATCGACAAATCGCTGACACTTCCATCCAAAGCCAATGATAAAGAAACGAAAAATTAATGGACAACGTCATCGTCATTGAAGCCAAAATGGTCAAAGCCAATTAAATTGAAACGACAATGGACAACGCCATCGACATGGAAACTAAAATGGACAAAGCCACTGATAATAAAACGAAAATGGACAACGCCATCGACACTGAACTAAAACAGACAAAGCCACTGGTATTTCAACTCAAACCAAAATCGACCAACAAACTCATAACGCCGCTGAAAGCAAAAATGACAAACCCTTCAGTGACAAATCGAAAAACTAAATTATGCTGTCACGGAAACAAAAACTGACAACGACGCAACCAAGACAACCACATTGTAGCATCTCTATGCAGACTGAGAAATAGTGCGCAGAATATAATGGCTAACAAAACTTTAAAATACTAGTCATGTCCGACAAAACAAACACCGCTGAACATTTCTGCACTTTCTCTACTAGAACTGGAAAATACTGCGACATCCGAAAAAAGAACTGAGGAACAATAATGTTCTATTTTTATTCGCCATAATTATGTGGACTGAAGAACTGTAAATCCTCACTAACAGGTTTCAACAAAACGGCGTAACTTTTTTAATAAGCTGGAACAACACTACGTTATCTCCGACATAATTGTTTTATTTTACCATCCTGTCTTTGTTTTGTCCGCCATATGGAGCCAGTTTTCAGTAAAAGCGTACTAACTAAGGGGTCATGACACAGTTAGACTTCCTGTTTGGTTACCGATGACACATAGTCCCATATATTTTTTATTTTGATTTGTTCAACATTCACCTGCTGTGACATAAGTGCATTTGGCAGTCTGATTTCCAGGTGTGATTGTGGAAGCTGTTGACAGTGAAATGGTGAATTTTTAGCTGATTTTATAAGCGGATGGGTACTGGCAGTGATTTGGCTTGTTGACACCTCTGTTGTATTACTGCCTGCATTCATTTGTAAATAGTGACGGGTGTCATACATAGCGGCACTTTACGAGAGAACAAAATATTGGAATTTGACTAATGATGTATGTGTGCAGCATGGTATCAGATCTGTGAAATCATGACAGCTGTCAATTGTTGCATTTCTGTGGATTAATATATTATATCATTTTGCTTGGGGCAAATATAGTCTCCTTGAGCACCAGATGGCAGCATTGTTTCATCACATAAATTCGTACATGTGGGCGGAATTCTCTGTTTGGAATAACGACTGCTTACAGTTACATCTTATTTAAAATATTTAATTTATGATATGACATATTATCTGTTACCATATTACAGGTGACACTGCACAGTAAGCTGTACATGACAAGTCTATGATGTAAGTCTGTCATAACTGGTGCGATAACATGTGGCGGAAAAAGCCTATGTCAATCAGGTAACGATTTTATTATTTGTATTATATGTTATGTTTATGTGTAATAATGAATTATAATTAATAATGTAATATGTTGTTGTTTTTGTTTATTAATGTGATATAATATTGTGTTTAATGTGTTGTGTAATGTAATGTATGTAATATAATAGTGTAGTATAATGTAGTATGTGTGTGTGTAGTGTGTATGTAGGTGTATGTGTGATGTGGTGTGAGTGTTCCCTCCCGCTTGTCTCCCTTTGTTCTCCTTTCTCCCTTTCTCCCTTTCTCCTTTCTCCCTTTCTCCCTTTCTCCTCCTTCTCCTTTCCTCTTTTCCCTTTCCCCCCTTCCTCCCCTTCCTCCTTCCTCCTTCCTCCTTCCTCCCTTCCTCCCCTCTCCTCCTCCTCCCTCCCTCCCTCCCTCCCTCCCTCCTCCTCCCTCCTCCCTCCCCCCTCTCCTATCTCCCTCCCGTCTATCAGGATTCAGATGTCTTTATGAAGGAGCAGATTATAACTCCGACGGACTTTATTGCAGACCCAAAGTTAGCAGGCAACGCCAAAAAGCGTTCGTTCACATTCGGGCCCAAAGTGACCCATTTGTTTCCCCGTCTCTGTGAATCAGATTCGAATCTGGTCAGCGCGGAGTCGGACAGCACTGAGCTGGACCTGGACGCGTGCGACAGGCAAGCGTTCGGGTGCACGCCGGCCGTCGCGCCGCCGAAGGTTACACGGAGCGGATCAAAAAATAAAAGACATAAAACCCTCGACGCGCTGTCAACGTGGTCAAACAGTGCCAAGAGCAAGCAATTATTCAATTTGAAAGTGAACACCAAGGATCTGACGTCGGAAATGATCGTGAAAGAATTGCCGCACCACTGCATGACGTCACCCGATCTCGTCGAAGAACCCAAGACGCAAAAGTCAAAGGACTCAAAGAAGATGTTGAATGCGGATAAAAGGGGAAAGCCGACCCCGGCCGGGGGCGGAGCGGCAGGGTGCAAGAAAGGAAAAACCACCTGGAAGGGGGAAAGAAGCAGCGCCTGTCAAAACACGGCGACGGAGAGAAGAAGCGACGGCGGGCGGAGGAGAGCAAGAAGGACCACCTGAGCAAGAAGCAGCGTATCTATGACTTCGATGCCGAAGTCAACGACAACGACGGCTACTCGACGCCGCATGTCTTGAAGCCGACAAAGATCAAGATCACAACAGCGGGCGGGCGCATGCAAGTGCAGCCGAGCGTCGCTGTGACGCCTCCAGCGGCGACGGCGTCAAAGACACCGCCGCTGGCCTCAACAAAGTACAGCTCTGCATCGTCGGGAAGCACAATTAAACTTGTGAAGTCAGTACACGGAGGTGGCGACCGTGTCTCCCCCAAACTGAGCCACTCGGGAACGTCTGGCGGAGGCAGCGGCCGCCCCAACAGTCGGATGAAGTCTGAGAGTGGCGGCGGTACGGGCCGCGAGAGAGTTGACAGTAAGCTGCAACGCACACCCACAATCAAACTCAAACCTATCAACATGCCACACAACGCGTCGGCAGCCACAACGACGTCTACGAAATCTTCGCATTCACCAGCGACGCCCTCTAGCGGCAAGTCGTCAACAGCACCAGTCGTTATCGCAAGTACTCAGAGCTCATCGGCAGGACACGCAAAGAAACCGTCACAAGTGAAAACGCGCAAAAACTCCCTATCCGGCAAAATTGGATTTGGGGGGGTTTTAAGGGGGGGTTGGGGGCCAAAAACCAGCAAAACTCGGAAAAGAAACCCCAAGGAGTCATTCAGATCTAGTCAGGGTGGAGTGAAGGGGTCAAAGTTAACATTCGAAACTAAACTGAACCAGAAGTCGCTGGAACACCGACGGACGTCAGACTTGAGCAGAACAGAGGCAGCCCCCTCCCAGTAGGGCCCCGCAAGTTCGCAGCCCTCCACGGCGCTGTCTGGTGGCCACAAGGGATCGTCTGTGTCGGGGGATGTAGTCTCGAGCAGTCGCGCGGAGTCGGGCAAATCGACAAGTGTCGTCAACAACGTGGCGGCTGTCAACAGGAGTGTGTCGCTTCCCAAGGGCGCCGTGTCTGTGTCGTCTTCGGGTCTGAAACCAACGACGCCCCAGCCAAAATTCAAGATAGCCACTAGCCCCTGCCACGGGGGCCTCCCGACCCCCCCGGGGCAAACCCCTCTAAAAAACCTTCCCCCGTCCCCCCGGCCGAGTCAATTGCAGCCGCAACAGTTTCAGGCTCTAAAACGCCCTCTCCCGTAGTGCAGGGTGCCACAAAGACTGTGCCACGGCCTCCGACGCCCGACACGTCTAAAACTCAGTCGGCGAGTGTCAATGGCGCCGCCGCGACGGCGACGACCAGTGCCAAGACCGTCGTGCCGAGTAAGCCGAGGGCGACCCGCGGGAGAATCAAGCTGCGAGACAGGGCAGCTCTCACGACGGCGACCGTCAGCGCAAACCGAAGGTCGACAGCACGGCTGCCGACGCCGACCAGCCAAAAAGGCACTTCCTCGACGTCGTCTCCAAGATCAGCTCCTCGCCGGGTGACGCGGCGACGGAGAGTCGCACTGCCGCGTCCAACGGCGGCGCTGGGACGACTGACGGCAGTGGCTGGACGGCGTCGCTCGCCAAGCCGACGCCGGCGCACTCTCACGGCAGATCTCACTCCATACATTGCACGGACACGACGACACGCTCAAACAGCGTCACGAACCCTAAGTCGTTTCGGACAGACGGTGCTACGGTGGCGACACCAAGCGGACGGAACACGCCGACGTCGCGGGGTGCCGGGGCGGTGAATAACGTTGCGGAGAGCGACGGTGGTGTGTTAGACCTGAGCGCCGTCGCTCGCACTTCCGATACGCCCGCGGCGGCGACGGAAACGAAGCCAACGACGGTGACGTCGACTGCGAGAAAGTGCGAGAACGCCGCCACACCGTCGAGAGACGCTTGCCCGGCGGCGTCTGCCGCAGACAACTCTCACTCGGAGAACAAAGAAAACACAAAATTCGAGTCGACTTCTTACGACGGCGTCTTCAAAGCGCCGACGCCAAAGTCTGCTAAAAGCGACGAACGGTCACGTGATGCTGCGCCGACGAGAGCGAGGGCGGTGGCGAGTCCCCACAGTGATGTGAGCAGCCCAGAGGACGGCCTCGTCATCGACTGTCCCGGCTACTCAGCCAGGTCGCCAGCGACGAAACAGCACACGACAAACTCGACGCGCTCACCGCAGTCACCCGCCGTCGTCCAGCCGTGTTCCCCCGCTGCCGTCACCGACACCATCGCATGGTCGCCGGGTGCCAAATCAGCACAATCGCCGGCGTCGCGAAAGTCGGCGAAATTGTCGCCAGTCAAGTCGCCAATGTCTCAACGCAACCTGGTGGGCAGTCCGCCGTCAAACAGTCCGTGCGAGATCGACGACGATCTCATGGATGCCGCGTTAATGTTGTAGTCGCAGCAGCCGCCGCACGGCATTGTGGGTACCAGAAGTTGGCTGATTCTACGCAACGTCGTGTGTAGTGTGTCGCTTGTTCGATCACCCATTTTACCGTGCATGTAAGTGAGAAATATCAGAGTCAAAAGATCGTGCGTGAAAGGCCGCTTTCTGTTGAGTGCATTTGGCTAGACGTGGGGCGACTCGTTCTGTTTAGCACGCATTGGCTACCTTGCAGAATACTTGTTCAGGATATCGGTTTCTCCTCTCGCCGCTCGCAATGCCTGTCGGGCGTGTGAAAGACGTTTTATAATAATCATCGGCAACCGTTGCCGCTTGTGAATCAGTGTAAATAGTCAGAGTGAATTGACTGCGACGAGACGCGTCGTTCGGCCGGAACGGACCTGGTCCTGTACAATGGGCAGCAAAACTTTGTAA
>JAODUO010002571.1:5000-23740 GCA_025642075.2 Ridgeia piscesae
GAGAAGGGAGTGTTATTGTTTTCCTTTGGCTGCTTGTTCTCTCTGGGTTGAATGTTGAGTCTATCGGTGATATCGAAAAATGGGAGCAAGTATGATAACGGCTTACAATAATGTCACGTGACAAGATCATTCATGTGATATAAAGAGCTTGAGAGTCACATATCCAATCAAACATCAACACCGCTACGATGTAGATGTATGTAATCATTATAATAAGAGTTCGATACATGACAAATGGTACCATATGCTACAGTTGTCACAATATCGACATGACAAACACCGTGTTCATGTTGACATGACACAGGTTTGGTTGTATGTCACCGCTTATCATGAGCATTTCTAAAATGGGTCAGGATGGAGGCGCTGACATGGAGAAATGTATGGGTCTTCCTGGATATACTGCAAAAAGTGATATTTCACAATCCTGCTGTTTTTACCGTCATTGTGCGCTAAAGTAATAATAAGTAATAAAATAAATATGACAAACAGATAAATACAATTAATTGTGCATTGACTGTCACTGTCCTGCTGTTTGTTACGTCACTGGGTTAAATTATAAATAAGTTAATAAATATAATAAATAAATTGTGCATTAAATTCCTCTGTGCTGAAGGGTAAAAGACACCTCACTGTGGGCTAAAATAATAAATAAGTTAATAAAATAAAAATCATCAATAGCTCACTAAAAGTAGAAGTACAATAAATAAACAAAAAACATCAATTCATGATAAACACTAAAACGAACTATTATAATGTCAACGACTGAGTGACTGGGAGAACGGCTCTCTGAAACACTTCTGCAGTAATGAAACTCCAGTTTTATTTTCGTTTTGCGCACATTTCACCGCCCGTGTGTGAAGACCATTTGTAGCGACGCCTGCGATACATTACCGATGTTCCGGTAAGCGACGCGCTCAGCGTTGCCGCTGTGGATCATGTCGAGTTTTTCGCGACTTTGTTTCCTTAATTTTATTCTTTACAGGAATGTAAATGATTTTATTTTGTAACCAATGTGTGTATATGTACATAAGATATGTGAGGATAAGTAAGTAAGAAGTCGTCTTCATGGTTAGGTCAGAAAGTAAACAAAAAGATCGATGCGTGAGGCCACGATGCCGAGACTCTGGCACGGATTTGCCCACGGGATGACGCCGCGTTCCGGCAAGACATCTCGACACCGTTCAGTATTCTAATCGAATTTGAAGCCACTGAATATTCGTATTCGATTCGATATTGGATTCGTATTCGAAATTCCGAGGATATTCGATTCGATATTCGATTCGAATAAAATTGCAGATTCGTCCCATCCTTAACATAATTACGTACACGCGTGCGTGTGTACGTGGGTGCATGCATGTATATATAAATGCATAAATGACATACATACATGCATGCATGCATGCATGCATGCATGCATGCATACATACATACATACATACATACATACATACATACATACATACATACATACATACATACATACATACATACATACATACATACATACATACATACATACATACATACATACATACATACATACATACATACATACATACATACATACATACATACATACATACATACATACATACATACATACATTCGATACATAAAACATTCATAAATGCATACACACGTACACAAATATACACATATACATAATATACAAAACAAACACATATACACACATACGCACATAGGGGAAGGTCTGGTATTATGAGCCACTTTTTTCACACTGATATTCTGGAGCCGTGTGACTAGGTAGAGCTCTGTGAAATTGTGACATGAAAGGTACCGTGATAGACTGTTGTTGTGTGCATTATTGCTTGCATAGGTTGTTTATATTTATTACGAGAACGAGGATAATGTTGTCCTTAAATGGCTCATATTAAAACACGTGTGGATAATATGAGCATGCCCCATTGGTAATATGAGCATATGTGACCAAATTACCCAAGATGGATACGCACCAATACAAGAGTATTAGACACATACACCCACCCACGCATAACTTAAAATACATCGCAAACCACACGCACGCACGCACGCACGCACGCACGCACGCACGCACGCACGTGCACACATATGGTAAATAGAAACATACACATACACCTGCGCGTGCACGCACGCCAAACATTACCAAACGAATTTATGAACAACCGTAGCATATTTATTTAAAGCTTCAGTTACCATCTCATACAAACAAACACGAAGAATTATAACTGTGTCAAATATAAACATAACGGTCAATTGGAAAGTGAAAAGCCCTAGATCAAAATTAAAAACACTAAAAAATGTTCCTGGTTTGTGTTGCTATAACTCGTGAATGAATACTGATAGCCCTACTTGATTCTAAATATAATACACGACAAACTCTTAACCTGACTGTGTTGAAACTATGACACTACGGGAATTAGAATAATTAAAAAACGTAATATGTCTTTAGAGTGTACTAATGTTTCTACAAACAGACAATTACCATGAGAATCATGGGTGCATATCCACACACTGGTACTGTCAGAGCAACACAAAGATGTTGAACGTTTGGAGACAATCACACATATGTATTTGTCACTATACATAATTCACCTGTCCTTATTGTAGCGTTGACAAGGACACTTATGTAGTGCATGTTTAATCAACAACACTACACTAAACTTTGATCGCAGATGTGCTGGCTGATAACAACAGTAGCCAGAACAGCCTCACTGAGAGCTCAACACAAATCACACTTGAATACCCTCACCCTTTTTACCAGCTCCAGAGCATGCAACGTGCATCCAGGTGTCGCAAGTATTTCACCTGATCCATATCCAATATTATACTGTGATTTGAATCAGCAAAGGTAATATGAGCATATGCTCATATTACATGAACTTCATGTGGCTCATATTGTCCAAAAGGCATATCACTTCCCTTTTTGCAACAGGCGGGAAATGTACACGATGTGACTGCATTATCGCCTATTACGCAGATCGACACATTAACTGTCTGGTCTTAAAACATAATTTGCATTGATATAGACTACACATCAATGATTTATATGCAGTAATTCAACATGCGGAAATTATAAGAAATGTTATGAACTGTTACTCATGTAAATATTTTAATATTTTGTCGCCTTATGTAGGCGGCTGCTCCGCTAACATCCTTAACTCTACAAACAAACGCTAGATGGCAACGCGTGTACCATTTCTGAGTTTGAGAGGTGGCTCATATTGTCTGGTGGCTCATAATACCAGACCTTCCCCTACACACATACATACACACATACACACAACACACACACACACAACATACACACAACACACATACACACACACACATACACACAACACACATACACACAACACACATACACACATACACACAACACATACACACATACACACATACACACATACACACATACACACATACACACATACACACACACTACACACATACACACATACACACATACACACATACACACATACACACCTACACACATACACACATACACACATACACACATACACACATACACACATACACACATACACACATACACACATACACACATACACACATACACACATACACACATACACACATACACACATACACACATACACACATACACACATACACACATACACACATACACTACACACACACACACACATACACACATACACACATACACACATACACACATACACACATACACACATACACACATACACACACACACACACACACACACATACACACATACACACATACACACATACACACATACACACATACACACATACACACATACACACATACACACATACACACATACACACATACACACATACACACATACACACATACACACATCACACATACACACATACACACATACACACACACACACACACACAACACACATACACACACACACACATACATACACACATACACACATACACACATACACATACACACATACACACATACACCATACACACATACACACATACACACATACACACATACACACATACACACATACACACATACACACATACACACATACACACATACACACATACACACATACACACATACACACATACACACATACACACATACACACATACACACATACACATACACATACACACATACACACATACACACATACACACATACACAATAACACATACACACATACACAACATACACACATACACACATACACACATACACACATACACACATACACACATACACACATACACACATACACACATACACACATACACACATACACACATACACATATACACATATACACATACATATACATATAAACATATACACATACACATACATATACACATACATATACACATACATATACACATACACACATACACATACACATACAACATACAAACAAATACAACAACAAAAACCCACATACACACACGCACACACACACACACACACACACACACACACACAACACACACACACACACACACACACACACACACACACACACACACACACACACACACACACACACACACACACACACACACACACACACACACAATTACATACATGACAGAGCGGTGTTCGGTTGGTTACAGACAGACATATTTACGCTGGCGGTGTCACGTGGTACTGCAAGATCTGGGGGATTGGCTGCGCTAAAAAACACAAGTGCTGTACGTAAGTAGCAACAAAATTTGCCAGTCGCGACCTCGTAAATTTTTGTTAAACATATAAAATATTAGTATTTATCCGATTGCTCTCCAAAAATTAGGTCACAGCTTGAACAATGTCAGTTGACAAACTCCTTGTAACGTCTGCTTCCCCTATATTCCAGTTACTCTCCGTCTGTATCACCTATCACCCTAACCTCATATGCTAGTTACTCTCCGTCTGTATCACCTACCACCCTAACCCCATATTCCAGTTACTCTCCGTCTGTATCACCTACCACCCTAACCCCATATTTCAGTATCACCTACCACCCTAACCCCATATTCCAGTTACTCTCCGCCTGCATCACCTACCACCCTAACCCCATATTCCAGTTACTCTCCGCCTGCATCACCTACCACCCTAACCCCATATTCCAGTTACTCTCCGTCTGCATCACCTACCACCCTAACCCCATATTCCAGTTACTCTCCGCCTGCATCACCTACCACCCTAACCCCATATTCCAGTTACTCTCCGCCTGCATCACCTACCACCCTAACCCCATATTCCAGTTACTCTACGTCTGCATCACCTACCACCCTAACCCCATATTCCAGTTACTCTCCGCCTGCATCACCTACCACCCTAACCCCATATTCCAGTTACTCTCCGTCTGCATCACCTACCACCCTAACCCCATATTCCAGTTACTCTCCGCCTGCATCACCTACCACCATAACCCCATATTCCAGTTACTCTCCGCCTGCATCACCTACCACCCTAACCCCATATTCCAGTTACTCTCCGCCTGTATCACCTACCACCCTAACCCCATATTCCAGTTACTCTCCTTCTGCATCACCTACCACCCTAACCCCATATTCCAGTTACTCTCCGTCTGTATCACCTACCACCCTAACCCCATATTCCAGTTACTCTCCGTCTGCATACTACACCCCAAAAATTTGCGTCCCCCCACCCTAACCCCATATTCCAGTTACTCTCCGCCTGTATCACCTACCACCTTAACCCCATATTCCAGTTACTCTCCGCCTGTATCACCTACCACCCTAACCCCATATTCCAGTTACTCTCCGCCTGTATCACCTACCACCCTAACCCCATATTCCAGTTACCTCGCCTGTATCACCTACCACCTTTAAACCCCCTATTCCAGTTACTCTCCGCCTGTATCACCTACCACCCTAACCCCATATTCCAGTTACTCTCCGTCTGCATCACCTACCACCCTAACCCCATATTCCAGTTACTCTCCGTCTGCATCACCTACCACCCTAACCCCATATTCCAGTTACTCTCCGCCTGCATCACCTACCACCCTAACCCCATATTCCAGTTACTCTCCGCCTGCATCACCTACCACCCTAACCCCATATTCCAGTTACTCTCCGCTGTATCACCTACCACCCTAACCCCATATTCCAGTTACTCTCCGCCTGTATCACCTACCACCTTAACCCCATATTCCAGTTACTCTCCGCCTGTATCACCTACCACCTTAACCCCATATTCCAGTTACTCTCCGCCTGCATCACCTACCACCCTAACCCCATATTCCAGTTACTCTCCGCCTGTATCACCTACCACCCTAACCCCATATTCCAGTTACTCTCCGCTGTATCACCTACCACCCTAACCCCATATTCCAGTTACTCTCCGCCTGCATCACCTACCACCCTAACCCCATATTCCAGTTACTCTCCGCCTGTATCACCTACCACCCTAACCCCATATTCCAGTTACTCTCCGCCTGCATCACCTACCACCCTAACCCCATATTCCAGTTACTCTCCGCTGTATCACCTACCACCCTAACCCCATATTCCAGTTACTCTCCGCCTGTATCACCTACCACCCTAACCCCATATTCCAGTTACTCTCCGCCTGTATCACCTACCACCTAACCCCATATTCCAGTTACTTCGCTGCATCACCTACCACCCTAACCCCATATTCCAGTTACTCTCCGCCTGCATCACCTACATACCCCTATCCATATCCCTGTATACCTACCATACCATATCATTACTCTCCGCCTGATCACCTACCACCCTAACCCCATATTCCAGTTACTCTCCGCCTGTATCACCTACCACCCTAACCCCATATTCCAGTTACTCTCCGCCTGCATCACCTACCACCCTAACCCCATATTCCAGTTACTCTCCGCCTGTATCACCTACCACCCTAACCCCATATTCCAGTTACTCTCCGCCTGTATCACCTACCACCCTAAACTCATATTCCAGTTACTCTACATAGGCCTAGTAGTGAAATTAATAACCTCGCGATATGAAGTTGAGACTGCAAAAAATCTCTAGCTAAATTGCTTGGTCGGCCATATCCTGTATATATATATATATATATATATATAAATATATATATTATATATATATATAATATATAATATAATACATATACATATATGATATTCCCATTTTTAAAACCGAATCGACGCCCATGCCCTAATCCCACAGTATAGGCCTAAACAAATTCTTTTGAAGCGGCTTAGCCGAAGTCCGAACTAGCCACACATTGTCTGCCAGAGTCATCAACCGTTCGTTCGTATTTACGTTGACGTCACGTGTCTCCACCGTTCTGTTCTTGCAGCTGTCTTGATCCAGAAGGACTCGGGGGATATAGTGATCATTGGTGACGAAACAGACCTCACGTCCCACACAAACGACACGTCCCACACGGGCGACACGTCCGACACAGGCGACACGTCCGACCATTCCCTGACCATAGAGCTGTGTGAGAAATGGGGGCTCGGCTGCTGCGCGGCACAAGGGAACGACCAATCAAGTAGGCATCATGTAACGACTGGGACGGACGGACTTATCAATTAAAAATTGTTCTCGGGCGCTTATAAATATAATACACATGCACATATTTACCTTCACGTGTATCATTCAGTGTGTTATTGCGTGTATCACTCTGTATTAATCCGTGTATCACTCGACGTATTACTCCGTGTCTCACTCCGTGTATCACTCCGCGTGTCAATCCGTGTATCACTCCGTGTATCACTCCGTGTATCACTCCGTGTATCACTCCGTGTATTACTCCGTGTCTCACTCCGTGTATCACTCCGTGTCATCCGTGTATCACTCCGTGTATCACTCCGTGTATCACTCCGTGTATATCTCCGTGTATCACTCCGCGTGTCAATCCGTATGCTAGTGCATTGACGTGTCACGTGTGACGGTGTACTTTGACACATCGTGGTGCGTGTTGTAGACTGGTCGGAGGTCGGCACGTCATGTACCCGCCTGGCCCGGGCCGCCAACGCCGTGTACGTGTACGCCCCACACATGGCGGGCGTCATCCGGAAGGAGATACGTAAGCTGGAGACACACCTCGGCGTCAGCTTCAGCGACCGACAGAAACTGGAGGACGTGGCGTGCGCCGTGGCTGGTGAGTGACCGCGGTCATCGCAGCACTGACTATCGCAGCACTGAGCTTGTCACATTAACTTTCATGTTAACTCATAAACCCGATTGTCCTCTTCACAATCGAGTTCGCTTCTTAACAATGATCTCCTGTAGTAATAAAATCTGTCAGTACCCTGAAGTGTCCACTGGACACTTCCGCCGGTGGGTCACAGAAATTGTGTCCTCGCTGTGAGAGTATTAACGTAGTGACAATAACAGTCTGAGCCAGTCTGAGTACAATCTGAGTACAATCTGAGTACAATCTGAGTACAATCTGAGTACAATCTGAGTACAATCTGAGTACAATCTGAGTACAATCTGAGTACAATCTGAGTACAATCTGAGTACAATCTGAGTACAATCTGAGTACAATCTGAGTACAATCTGAGTACAATCTGAGTACAATCTGAGTGCAATCTGTCAAACGTATGCATACACTTTCCAGTAACATATTGCTAACATAAAATATCTTATAACCATGAAACTATCCATACAACATACCTTTCAACTATTCCGAGTGACGTCATCGAATTGTTAATAGTCTCCAAGGAATTTCACCTCCTTTTTTGCCGTCTAAATCGTTTCTATGAGCACAGTTGCAGTAACATTTTATGACGAGGCATTGAAGATTGTGTATGTGCACTGCAAGGTCTTACACCTGCGTGCAATTTATTTCACTCTCGCTTCTAGTCGTTCGATTTCGGCTTTTTTATATTAAAATCGATAGTTGTGCACATAGCAGATATTTGATAGGTAAAATGGTCTCAAAGGGAACGAACAGAGCGTGACAACTGTGAAATGGGTCTACCAAGTGTTTTTGCAATGATTCCGCATTTTAATTACAGTTTAATTTTTGCTTTTCCGAAGAAGAATAAGTTATACTCTTTATATTGCTACCTAATGATTACTAGTGTTATTACCATTATTAATGTTGGTATGTGCTTCCCCGTAAACACTCGCACACCCGCACGCACTCCCACTCGCTGCTACGCACGCACGTACGCACGTACGCACGTACGCGCGCACGCGCACACGCGCACACACGCACACACGCACGCACACACGCACGCAAGCACACACGCACACCCACACACACACACCACGCACACACGCACACACGCACACACGCACACACGCACAGCACGCACACACGCACACACGCACACACGCACACACGCACACACGCACACACGCACACACACACACGCACACACGCACACACGCACACGCACACGCACACAGCACACCACACGCACACACGCACACACGCACACACGCACACACGCACACAGCACACACGCACACACGCACACACGCCACACCACGCACACACGCACACACGCACACACGCCACACCCACACGCCACACCACACGCCACACGCACACACGCACACGACCACGCACACACGCACACACGCACACACGCACACACGCACACACAGCAACACGCACCACACACACACACACACACACACACACACACACACACACACACACACACACACACACACACACAGTACAATGAGGTGAAGGCGATATGATTACCTTCGACCACTTCTCACCTATCTGTTTGTCTTGCCGTGCGTCGGGCATAGGTCGTCGACACGGTTTGAGACGTGTTAACACGTGTTGGCACGTGTTGACATGTGTTGACATGTGTTGACACACACTGTCACGTGTTTGCACGTGTTGTCATGTGTTGTCACATCTCGGCACGTGTTGCCACGTTTTGACACGTATTGAGATGTGCCGGTACGCGTGTCGACATGTGGCGACACCTGGCGGTACATGCTGTAGTGACTGAGACGTCTGTTTGTCAACAGAGGCGAAGACCCTAAAAGATCTGGGCGCGGCTCTGCACGTCAGTGAACGAAGGTTGAAGTGGCGGCGACATCGGCTGCAGAGGAGGGCGAAACACAACTGTGACCGCTTCACACTCGGCTTGGCGACACTGCGGGCAATTGACCGGACCAACACGTACACGAAGATGGCCTACCACGCCATGCACCACTTCTGCGACCTGTTGGACATCTACGGCGTCTTCTCAATGAGAGCCTAGCTGACGGACACTGGTGGACACTTACGGACACTGACGGACAGTAGTGTCTGCAGAGCAGGATACATCACGGTACCGCATAGTACACCGTAGTACACCACGGTGCAGCATGTTACATTGTAGTACACCACGACACAGCATGTTACATCGTAGTACACCACGGCACAGCATGTTACATCGTAGTACACCACGACACAGCATGTTACATCGTAGTACACCACGACACAGCATGTTACATCGTAGTACACCACGGCACAGCATGTTAAAACGTTTACACCACGGTACAGCATGTAACATCGTAGTACACCACGGTACAGCATGTAACATCGTAGTACACCACGGCATGTTACATCGTAGTACACCACGGCACAGCATGTTACATCGTAGTACACCACGGTACAGCATGTTACATCGTAGTACACCACGACACAGCATGTATTACATCGTAGTACACCACGGTACAGCATGTTACATCGTAGTACACCACGACACAGCATGTTACATCGTAGTACACCACGGTACAGCATGTTACATCGTAGTACACCACGGACACAGCATGTAACATCGTAGTACACCCACGGAAACAGGAAAAATGTTAAACATCGTAGTACACCACCGAGCACAGCATGGTTACATCGTAGTACACACGGCACAGCATGTAACATCGTAGAAAAGGGGTTAACATCAGTACACCAGGGTATACATCATCGTAGTACACCATGGCACAGCATGTAACATCGTAGTACACCACGGTATAGCATCTTATATCGTAGTACACGAGGGTACACAATGTTACATCGTAGTACACCACGGTACAGCATGTTACATCGTATTACACAACGGTACAGCATGTTACATCGTAGTACACCACGGTACAGCATGTTACATCGTATTACACAACGGTACACCATGCTACATCGTAGTACACTACGGTACAGCATGTTACATCGTAGTACACGACGGTCAGCTATGTGTGTGGTTTCTAAGCACCGGTTCACCAAGAAGCTTCTTCATGTGATAATATCTCATATGCCCCGTGTACGTTGATATTTTCTTCTACCTCGTCACAGTCACCGTGGAGTATTTTCGTTAGGAGTACTTTTTACATTTCTATATTAATGTACAATCGAACAACGCTTCGCTCGGTTTTAAGCTACTTCGCAATTGTGGTAACCCTAGAAGGTTCCTAAATTAGTTCAGTATAGAGTAAAGTATAATCAATTAGCATAGCTAATACGGTCACTTCGTTAATCCGGTCACTTTTAACCAATCCAAAGGTTCTTGTGTCATTTATATCGTCTACGTTATATATGTTTAAGACCAGAGAGATGTTGTCGCATAGATCGCAAAGTAAAGCATAGATCGCAGAGTAGTGCACAGATCGCAGAGTAGTGCACTCGTTAATCCGGTATTTAACAATCCAAAGTTTTTGCATTTTATCGCAGATATATGTTTAAGACCAGAGAGTTGTCGCATAGATCGCAAAGTAAAGCATAGATCGCAGAGTAGTGCACAGATCGCAGAGTAGTGCACAGATCGCAGAGTAGTGCACAGATCGCAGAGTAGTGCATAGATCGCAGAGTAGTGCACATATCGCAAAGTAAAGCACAGATCGCAGAATAGTGCATATATCGCAGAGTAGTGCACAGATCGCAGAGTAGTGCACAGATCGCAGAGTAGTGCATAGATCGCAGAGTAGTGCACATATCGCAAAGTAAGCACAGATCGCAGAGTAGTGCACAGATCGCAGAGTAGTGCACAGATCGCAGAGTAGTGCACAGATCGCAGAGTAGTGCATAGATCGCAGAGTAGTGCACATATCGCAAAGTAAAGCACATATCGCAGAGTAGTGCACAGATTGCAAAAGTAATGCATAAATCGCAGAGTGGTGCATAGATCTCTGAGTAGTGTATAGATCACAGAGTAATGTATAGGTAGTGGTGTAGTACAATTATTGAGTATTCACATTCAATCTGTCATGTGCAAAATTGTTATATTCTACGTGGACTCAACATACACCAGTGCAAGTAGAACTGGTCAAGTAGTGCTGGTCGTGTAAGAAAGAATGCAACTGTAATTACTACAATCAGACGGTTTAAGTGTATTTATTCTGATACCAGTAATGAAAAGAAATGCTGGAGTTCAGGATTGGTTCAACTGTTTGTCTGCCAGGCAAACGTATGTACTGTTCAATTGTTGAATAAACATGTCAAATTAAACTGTGTTTTTCAACATTAATAGAATTGTTGCATTGATGATACCAAAGGTAGACTCAGGGTCTAAATGTGCATTTGATATCAATCAGTGGTTTTCATTGTATAGCAGAAAGTTTGCACTAAGTCTAATAAGAATACAGGTACACATTACACCAAATAAGTCTAATATGAATGCACGTTCACATTACACAACGTAACTTTTCATTTATGCGGGATCGCTTTGTTTGTGTACAAGGTTACACGTGACCACGAAGTAGGGTATTTACGTGTCATTACGAGGTAGGGTGGCTGCGGGGAAACTCGCGTCTCCAGCTTTGCATTTGTTTTAGGTATATTAAGCTGTTAGGTTCCCGCTGAGCGAAGTGATCTGGTTGAAGTGTAGGTGCATGTCCCTCTACACTGGTCTACGACAGTTGACCGCTCTGTGGACGAGTACATTATCTTGAAACAGACACTGTCCCGGACCGGCAGCCAATGAAGTTCTTTCAGCACAGGCGTGATGTTGGCATATTTTGGCACACGCATGATCAGTCTAGCAGCCGTGTTTTGAAGACGCTTTTGTCTGACAAAGTTCTTGTCAACTGTGCCATATAACAGAGAACTAAAATAGTCAATCTTTGATGTCACTTGTGCGTTGACCACCCTCTCCCTCGTCTGTCTCGGCAAGAACTTGTTAATCTGACCAATGTGATGGACGTGAAAATAGCAGCATTTCTGGTATGTTGGCAGACAAGTTCATATGATGGTCCAAGTAGACCATGGTTTTTAACTATGTCAACGTCTTGGATGAGTTCACCACCAACATTTATGCTGGTCAACAACCCCAATGATCACGAGGTCGAGAATGTGTCCGTGTATATGTGTCGAAGTGTTTACATGTTGAATTAAACCAAATGTGTCTAACAAATCAATTAGTTTGTCAGCTTTTAAATGGTCATCGTAATGAATATTGAAATCACCGACAACTACTGCCGGCACAACGGAGAGGGTAATGTCACTGAATAGGTTCTAATTCAGTCATGAAGTCGGTGACCACGAGGTAGGGGGATATACATGAGACCACGAGGTAGGGGGGTAAACATGTGACCATGAGGTAGGGGGATACACATGTAACCATGAGGTAGGGGGATATACATGTGACCATGAGGTAGGGGGATATACATGTGACCACGAGGTAGGGGGATATACATGAGACCACGAGGTAGGGGGGTAAACATGTGACCATGAGGTAGGGGGATACACATGTAACCATGAGGTAGGGGGATATACATGTGACCATGAGGTAGGGGGATATACATGTGACCATGAGGTAGGGGGATATAATGTGACCATGAGGTAGGGGGATATACATGTGACCACGAGGTGGGGGATATACATGTGACCATGAGGTAGGGGAGTATACATGTGACCACGAGGTAGGGGGATATACATGTGACCACGAGGTAGGGGGTATACATGTGACCACGAGGTAGGGGGATATACATGTGACCACGAGGTAGGGGGATATACATGTGACCACGAGGTAGGGGGATATACATGTGACCACGAGGTAGGGGGATATACATGTGACCACGAGGTAGGGGGATATACATGTGACCACGAGGTAGGGGGATATACATGTGACCACGAGGTAGGGGGATATACATGTGACCACGAGGTAGGGGGTATACATGTGACCACGAGGTAGGGGGATATACATGTGACCATGAGGTAGGGGGATACACATGTAACCATGAGGTAGGGGTATACACATGTAACCATGAGGTAGGGGGATACACATCTAACCATGAGGTATGGGGATACACATGTTACCACGAGGCAGGGGGGTATACGACTGCTGAGCCCACTACGGATTTGTCAATAGAATTTGGATTTAACGACACACCTTGCTGTTGCAATGTCCATAAATAAAGTATGTAGTTAAGTGTTGGCCAGTGTAGTTGTTAACGTGTTGGCAAGTTGTCAGTGTAGTTGTTAACGTGTTGGCAAGTTGTCAGTGTAGTTGTTAACGTGTTGGCAAGTTGTCAGTGTAGTTGTTAACGTGTTGGCTAGTTGTCAGTGTAGTTGTTAACGTGTTGGCAAGTTGTCAGTGTAGTTGTTAACGTGTTGGCAAGTTGTCAGTGTAGTTGTTAACGTGTTGGCTAGTTGTCAGTGTAGTTGTTAACGTGTTGGCAAGTTGTCAGTGTAGTTGTTAACGTGTTGGCAAGTTGTCAGTGTAGTTGTTAACGTGTTGGCAAGTTGTCAGTGTAGTTGTTAACGTGTTGGCAAGTTGTCAGTGTAGTTGTTAACGTGTTGGCAAGTTGTCAGTGTAGTTGTTAACGTGTTGGCAAGTTGTCAGTGTAGTTGTTAACGTGTTGGCAAGTTGTCAGTGTAGTTGTTAACGTGTTGGCAAGTTGTCAGTGTAGTTGTTAACGTGTTGGCAAGTTGTCAGTGTAGTTGTTAACGTGTTGGCAAGTTGTCAGTGTAGTTGTTAACGTGTTGGCAAGTTGTCAGTGTAGTTGTTAACGTGTTGGCAAGTTGTCAGTGTAGTTGTTAACGTGTTGGCAAGTTGTCAGTGTAGTTGTTAACGTGTTGGCAAGTTGTCAGTGTAGTTGTTAACGTGTTGGCAAGTTGTCAGTGTAGTTGTTAACGTGTTGGCAAGTTGTCAGTGTAGTTGTTAACGTGTTGGCTAGTTGTCAGTGTAGTTGTTAACGTGTTGGCAAGTTGTCAGTGTAGTTGTTAACGTGTTGGCAAGTTGTCAGTGTAGTTGTTAACGTGTTGGCAAGTTGTCAGTGTAGTTGTTAACGTGTTGGCAAGTTGTCAGTGTAGTTGTTAACGTGTTGGCAAGTTGTCAGTGTAGTTGTTAACGTGTTGGCAAGTTGTCAGTGTAGTTGTTAACGTGTTGGCAAGTTGTCAGTGTAGTTGTTAACGTGTTGGCAAGTTGTCAGTGTAGTTGTTAACGTGTTGGCAAGTTGTCAGTGTAGTTGTTAACGTGTTGGCTAGTTGTCAGTGTAGTTGTTAACGTGTTGGCAAGTTGTCAGTGTAGTTGTTAACGTGTTGGCAAGTTGTCAGTGTAGTTGTTAACGTGTTGGCAAGTTGTCAGTGTAGTTGTTAATGTGTTGGCAAGTTGTCAGTGTAGTTGTTAACGTGTTGGCAAGTTGTCAGTGTAGTTGTTAACGTGTTGGCTAGTTGTCAGTGTAGTTGTTAACGTGTTGGCAAGTTGTCAGTGTAGTTGTTAACGTGTTGGCAAGTTGTCAGTGTAGTTGTTAACGTGTTGGCAAGTTGTCAGTGTAGTTGTTAACGTGTTGGCAAGTTGTCAGTGTAGTTGTTAACGTGTTGGCAAGTTGTCAGTGTAGTTGTTAACGTGTTGGCAAGTTGTCAGTGTAGTTGTTAACGTGTTGGCAAGTTGTCAGTGTAGTTGTTAATGTGTTGGCAAGTTGTCAGTGTAGTTGTTAACGTGTTGGCAAGTTGTCAGTGTAGTTGTTAACGTGTTGGCAAGTTGTCAGTGTAGTTGTTAACGTGTTGGCAAGTTGTCAGTGTAGTTGTTAACGTGTTGGCAAGTTGTCAGTGTAGTTGTTAACGTGTTGGCTAGTTGTCAGTGTAGTTGTTAACGTGTTGGCAAGTTGTCAGTGTAGTTGTTATCGTGTTGGCAAGTTGTCAGTGTAGTTGTTAACGTGTTGGCAAGTTGTCAGTGTAGTTTTTAAATCGTGTTGGCAAGTTGTCAGTGTAGTTGTTAACGTGTTGGCAAGTTGTCAGTGTAGTTGTTAACGTGTTGGCAAGTTGTCAGTGTAGTTGTTAATGTGTTGGCAAGTTGTCAGTGTAGTTGTTAACGTGTTGGCAAGTTGTCAGTGTAGTTGTTAACGTGTTGGCAAGTTGTCAGTGTAGTTGTTAACGTGTTGGCAAGTTGTCAGTGTAGTTGTTAACGTGTTGGCTAGTTGTCAGTGTAGTTGTTAACGTGTTGGCAAGTTGTCAGTGTAGTTGTTATCGTGTTGGCAAGTTGTCAGTGTAGTTGTTAACGTGTTGGCAAGTTGTCAGTGTAGTTGTTATCGTGTTGGCAAGTTGTCAGTGTAGTTGTTAACGTGTTGGCAAGTTGTCAGTGTAGTTGTTAACGTGTTGGCAAGTTGTCAGTGTAGTTGTTAATGTGTTGGCAAGTTGTCAGTGTAGTTGTTAACGTGTTGGCAAGTTGTCAGTGTAGTTGTTAACGTGTTGGCAAGTTGTCAGTGTAGTTGTTAACGTGTTGGCAAGTTGTCAGTGTAGTTGTTAACGTGTTGGCAAGTTGTCAGTGTAGTTGTTAACGTGTTGGCTAGTTGTCAGTGTAGTTGTTAACGTGTTGGCAAGTTGTCAGTGTAGTTGTTAACGTGTTGGCAAGTTGTCAGTGTAGTTGTTAACGTGTTGGCAACTTGTCAGTGTAGTTGTTAACGTGTTGGCAAGTTGTCAGTGTAGTTGTTAACGTGTTGGCAAGTTGTCAGTATAGTTGTTAACGTGTTGGCAAGTTGTCAGTGTAGTTGTTAACGTTGTTGTATTGTGTTCAGCATTATTGCATATGTATTTTGATTATACTATGTGCATGCAGTGCATGGTATGGGAATTAGGAGCAACAGTAAACAAATAATTGCGAATAGCTTAAAACCGTGTAATGCGTATGGCCTCTTATGAGGGGAACCATCGATCAATGCCCCTGTTTCAAGGCAACCTGACCGCTCCTTTTTATGCACACCATACGTTGTCAAGATTCGAGACATCAAACATTGCAAAAGCACCGTCTGTGTGGTATTTTGCCAAGAACGACGAATGTGTATGGTAGGCCCACTTAATTAGTTTTTGATTTGTGATTAAAGATTGCAGTATTCGACTACCGTTTGGGTGAAGAGGGGAAGATTCTTCATCCAACCCTGACCATTGGCTGCGTTAGCTGGGTGGCCGCTGGTGAGAGGTAGTTTCTATTAGAAAACGCTATTGCATTGAAAATGTGGCCGTATAATCCTGGCGGCCGATGATGAGGTGGGCCGTATAAGAAGGGGACTACTGTATGTGCGTCAAGTTGCAGAGTATATAAAGTAACTGCAAAGTTCAATATGTACACATCGCGCTGTGAGGTCGTATATATAATAATATACATAATCATCTCGGCGTTCGGCGTGTTTGTAAACACGTTCCGGTTGCCCGATCATATTCCCTGGGTCAGCACTTCTAGGTGTGAAACGATTCGGCCGAAAAAAGAGACAACTTTCTGCGCCGATCGAAGCGACATCGGTCGCTGGCGCTCCCGTACATGTTACGTAATGTTTTACCGGGCGACTGTCTTGGGGCGTGGCAGAGACTGGCTGTCCGCGCACGTGTGGCTGTCGGTCGAACGATCACGGGGTGTGCCGATTATGTTGCGCTGAGCAAAAAAAGTGCATTTAACTTGTTCTCGACTGATAAAATTCTAAGTAATGGTTTAATTTGGAAGAACTGATGTTCCTGACAACATGTTACGTAATGTTTTACAATTTTTCGGCCGAATCGTTGTACATTGAAAGTCGTCGAGAAGGCAGCAATTGTTGGCTTGTCACTGCGACTAGATTACCCGGGCTTGAACCAGCACGATGACATGTGAGGTGGGTGAAGGCGGAGCAGAACTTTAATTAAATCTCCTTCAACTCGCACAACGGCATTGTCTTATAACAATACTTGTTAAATGTATATTTGCTCTAAATAGTAAATATCAATGATGAAAATGCAAGGCTATATATATATATATATATATATATATATATATATATATATATATATATATATATATATATATAAACATCATTTTAATGTTCAGCTTTGTTACTTTTTTAATTCGTGTTTGTATAAATTGCGCGTGGTCCAGATGCAATATTTTTAAAAATTAAAGAAAAGATCAACAGGTTGTTGTAAGCATTGTTTTTATTAGGTCGAAACATGTGAAACCTTATTGCATTAAGGGCAACGTTAACATTGAAAAAGTGTCGTTTCCACAAAAGACGTCCACATAGCAAACTTTGGTTGGTATTATCTAGAGTGCTATTCTTCATGCTAGGTCTATATAGCGCGGTCTAAAATTGCGCATTGCTACGTTTGGGTAAACTTAATAGTAGGACATACCTTAATGATTCTTGGTTTGATTTTTTCGTCGTATAAGGTTGTTATAGATATACTTTGTTGTCAAAGATTGTCGTCCCTTTAAATCTTGCATCATATTCACAAGATACGAAATACACTTAGGGCGATATAATAGTAGGCCTAGTTGGATATTTATTCTTGAAGCGGAGTAGATAATGAGGCAAAGGACGCTACATACTCTTTTAGGTGTATACCCAACCAATACACTG
>JAODUO010002572.1:0-21587 GCA_025642075.2 Ridgeia piscesae
ATGAGTATGGTCCAGTGACAGTAATGAGACAGTAGAATACAAGAAAATATGACTACGTCATGTGATGGTAGAATGCAGCATAGTACAAGTTCATTATGTGATGACAACTTATTCTGTTATTACTTGTTCTCTGATTTTTCTTGTATACAATAGACATGTCTGACCTGACTGTTGTTGTATGTAATCGACAGGTTTGTCCTATATGAATATAGTTGTATGTAATCGATAGTTCCATTCTAAGTTAGAGTTGTTGTACAATGTGTGATGAAAGTGATTATTGGTGAGGCTGAGGTGTTTGACACAGGGGGTGTAGACTAGGAGGAGTCTCAGAGAGTGCTTCAGTTCCTCCACTGAGAGGCGAAGAAACAGATGAACAGAGAACCCATGGTAAGCTGCCAACAGACTAGCCTCTGTCTCTCTCTGTCTCTCTCTCTGTTTCTGTCTGCCTGTTCTCTCTGTCTCTGTCTTTCTCTCGCTCTCTATCTCTCTGTCTGTGTCTCTCTCTCACTCTCTCCCCCCCGCCCCTCTCCCCGCCCCCCGCTCTCTCCCCGCTCTCTCTTGCTCTCTTTTTTTTTTTTTGCTCCTTCCCCCTCCCCGCTTTTTTCTCCCCTCTTTTTTGCCCCTTCCCTTTTGCTTTTCTTTTCTTTTCTTTTCCCCTCTCCCCTCCCCTCTTTTCCCCTCCCCTCTTTCCCCCCCCCCCCCCCCCCCGCTTTTTGCCTTTTTGTCTTTTTTTCTTTTTCTGTCTGTCTTTTTTTCCCCCGGCTCTTTTTTCTCTCTTTTTCTCCTTTTTCTTTTGTCTCTTTTTTTCTCCCCGCCCCTCCCCTCTCTTTTTTCCGGCTCTTGTCAACCTGGGTTTTTTTTCGCTCCCCCCCCCCCCCCCGCCCCCCCCCCGCCCCTCTCTCTTTCTCTTTCTTTCTCTCTCTTTTTTTTTTTATTTTTTTTTTCTCTCTTTTTCCCCCTTTTTTGCCCCCCGGTCTTTTTTTTCCCTTTGCCCTGTTTTTTGCCCCCTGCCCCTGCCCCTGCCCTGCCCTCCCCCCTGTCTGTTCCTGCCCTGCCCTGTCCGTCCGTCCGTCCGTCCGTCCGTCCGTCCGTCCGTCCGTCCCGTCCGTCCGTCCGTCCCCTCCCCTCCCCTCCCCTCCCTCCCCTCCCCTCCCTTTTCCCTCTCCCTCTCCCTCTCCCTCCCTCCCTCCCTCCCTTTTCCCTCCCTCCCTCCCTCCTTCTTTTTTTTATCCCTTTTTCCCTCCCTCCCTCCCTCCCTTTTTTTTGTCTTTTCTCTTTTCCCATTTTACCCCTCTCTCCCCTTTGTCTCTTTTTGTCTTTTTCTCTTTTCTCTCTGTCTTTTTTGGGTTTTTGCCTCCCTGTTTTGTCCCTTTTCTCTCTCTTTCCCCCCCTCTCTTCTCTTCTTCTTTTCCTTTTTTTTTTCTTCTTTTCCCTTCCCCCCCTTTCTCCCCCCCTTTTTTTTTTTCTCTTTTTTTTGTCTCTCTCTCTTTTCTTTTTCGGGGTTGTTTTTGTTGCTCTCTCGGCTCTCTCTCCTTTTTTTGCTCCCCTTTTTGTCTATTTTCTTGTCTCTTGTCTCTTGTTTGTGTCTCTCTCTTCCTCGTTTTTCTCTCTCCCTCCCTCTTCCCTTTTTCCTCTTTTCTTTCTCTCTCCCCCCCTCCTCTCCTCCCTCTCCCCCTCCCCTTTTTCTCCCCTCCCCCCTCTTTTCCCCCTCCTCTCTCTCTCTCTCTCTCTTTTCCGTCTTCTCCCCTTTTTTTTTCTCTCAGTCTATCTCTCTGCCTCTCTTTTCAGCAAGCTCACCCAGTGTACTCTCTTTCACTTTCACTTTACTTTATTGCCCTTTAAAAAAAGGATATGCTTTTTTCAACTCATGATCACATCTAAAATATATGGGATGGTCTCAAAAAAAATGCAAATGAATTTCCAGATGTATCCACTACAAGAACAATTAAACCCGGGTGACATCAATATGACTCATTTAGCATTCAACATTCTAATGGCTACCGGCACAAAACTCCTGCTAAAACGACGTGTTTTACATTATATACAAGGTATCTCTTCTGTTGTGGACAATTTTGTCGCTGTTTTTTGTCCGTCCGTCCGTCCATCCGTCTGTCTGTCTCTCGCTCACGCTCTCACTCTCTTTCTCTCTGGCTCTCTCTGTCTGTGTCGCTCTGTCTGTCTGTCTGTCTGTCTGTCTGCCTGCCTGCCTGCCTGCCTGCCTGCCTGCCTGCCTGCCTGCCTGCCTGCCCTGTGCTTTACCTTGCCGCCTTTTTTGCCTGCCTGCCGGGCCTCCCTGCCTGCCTGCCTCCGGGCCCCCGGGCCTGCCTCCTGCCGCCTGCCTGCCGCCCGCCTGTTTTTTTGCCGGCCCTGCCTGCCCTTCCCCCGCCTTGCCTGCCCTCCCTGCCTGCCTGCCTGACTGTCTTCTGTCTATCTGTCTCTCTGTCTGTCTACCTTTCTCTCGCTCTCTGTCTCTCTCTCTTGCTCTGTCTCTTTGTCTGTGTGTGTCTGTATGTCTGTGTGTATGTGTGTCTGTCTGTCTGTCTGTCTGTCTGTCTGTCTGTTTGTCTGTCTGTCTGCCTGCCTGTCTGTTGTTTTTTTTGTCTTTTCTTTTTTTGTCTTCTGTCTGCCGGGCCTTTCTGTCTGTCTTTTTCGGGTCGGTGTTCTTTGTTTTCTTTTCCCCGTTCTCTGGCTTCTCTGCCCCCTGTTTTCCCCCTGCCCTTCCCGCCCTTCCCTTTTTCCCCTCTCCCTGCCCTCCCCCTGTCCGTCTCTCTGCCCGTCTCCCTCTCTGTCTCCCTGTCCGTCTCCCTGTCCATCTCCCAGTCCATCTCCTTTTCCGTCTCCCTGTCCATCCATCCATCCGTCCGTCCGTCTGTCCGTCTCTCTCTCTCTTCTCTTCCCTTTTCTCTCTTTCTCTCTCTCTCTCTGTTCGCTCTCTCCCCTTCTCTCTCTCTCTTCTGTCTCCTTCTCCACCCTCTCTCCCTCCCCAATCTCTCCCTCCTCTATCTCATTCCATCCCTCCCATTCTCTTTCTCATCCTTTTCCCCTTGTCCCTTTCAGTGTCCCTTTCTATGTCCATTTCCCTCATTGTGTCCCTCCCTCCCTCTCGCAACCGTTTCTGACCTCAGTGAATAAAAGTGATGTCACACTGTCAGGGAAGCTGTTAACTGTGGCTGCTTCCAGCCAGTGCAGTGACAGTGTGACATGGTGTGACACAGTGTGACACGGTATGGTGTACTAAGTTGACTGATGAATCTCGTCTGTGTTTGTAGAATGTGTGAGAACTGGAGGATAACCCCCAAAGTTATGGTGCCCCACAAAATTTTTTTTTCCCCCGAACAAGAGAAACAAACAAGGGAAATAAGAATTGTCACATCTGGAGCTGGTCAGTTTCTTGACAGGGTTGACACCAATAGTGTGACCCTTATGAAGACATTACTTTATGCATTTCTACATTGATCCTAGTTTAAAATGGCCATTGTATTCAAATACTTTTTGTATTATTAAATCAAGCAATGTCATAGTATTTCACATACATATACCCGCACTTCTACAAGCACACTCCATACATATACCACACCACAAACACACAAACAAACACACATATACACATCACAAACACCGCACATAAGTTCACCGCAAAGAGAAATTTTTGTTTCTGTCTATGCATGTGTTATGGTAATGCAATGTTTAAGATGCACTCAGGTAACCTTGATAAAGATCTCACATACTGTAAGGGAATGATCAAACCAAATTTCTAATACACATATGTAATTATTAACCACACATGAAGCATTCCTACAGGTACTGATGTTTGTAAAGTACTTCATGGCATACTTTGTTGTATCCTGACCAAACATTCACACAGTCAAAGGGTCAAGGTTTGTAAGTAAACTGATGAGATATTTTGTTGTTGTCCACATGTCTCCACTCAGCCAGTCTTTTTGTTTCCTCTTTCTGTCCTAGTATTGCACTACTGGTCTAATGCCAGAATCTTTCACTTTGGATACATCGAACCATTTCAACAGCCTAATCGGTGTTACTGTTCTTTTAAGCTGCAGTTTAATGTGTGCAGTAACAAGGTGGTGATTGCTGCCAACATATCCGCTCCTCTTCTGTAATGTAAGTACTTTATGTGACAGTAGAATACAGCACAATGTAAGTTCGCCATGTAACAGTAGAGTATGGCACAATGTAATTATACCTTGTGACCGTAGAGTATGGCACTATGTAAGTATGCATATGACATTCAAGTATGACACAGTGTAAGTACAGCACGAGTCAGTCGAATACGGTACAATGTAAGTAAGGCATATAACATTTGAGAAAGTCATAATGTAATTATTCATGTCACAGTAACGTGACAATGAGTATGGTCCAGTGTGAGTACACCATGTGACAGTAATGAGACGGTAAAATATGGGAAAATGTGACTATTTCATGTGATGATAGAGAGTGCAGCACAGTACAAGTTCATTATGTGATGACAACTTATTCTGTAATTACTTGTTCTCTGACTTTTCTTGTATACAACAGACATGTCTGACCTGAGTGTTGTTGTATATAATCGACAGGTTTGTCCGATATATATATAGTTGTATGTAATAGATAGTTCCATCCTAAGTTAGAATTGTTGTACATAACAGATAGGTGTGATGAAAGTGAGTGTTGCTGTGTTCAGAGATGGCAGTGCCAAAGCTGAGGTGATTGGCACAGGGGGTGTAGAATAGGAGGAGTCTCAGAGGTGGTTCAGTTCCTCCACTGTGAGGCGAAGAAACAAGTGGTGCTCGGGATGAACAGAGAACCCATGATGAGCTGGCACCAACTAGTCTCTCTGTCTCCCTGTTTCTCTGTCTCTCTCTGTTTTTCTCTGCCTGCCTGCCTGCCTGCCTGCCTGCCTGCCTGCCTGCCTGCCTGCCTGCCTGCCTGCCTGCCTGCCTGCCTGCCTGCCTGCCTGCCTGCCTGCCTGCCTGCCTGCCTGCCTGCCTGCCTGCCTGCCTGCCTGCCTGCCTGCCTGCCTGCCTGCCTGCCTGCCTGCCTGCCTGCCTGCCTGCCTGCCTGCCTGCCTGCCTGCCTGCCTGCCTGCAGACAGAGAGACAGACAGACAGACAGCAAGTGACTATGACAACTACAGATATGTCAATGTCAGTATACATTGCATAACAGAATGATGCTATGGTGACAGACTTTCTAGATATATTGTTTCTCATCTAATGACAGAATAATGTTCTAGTGCCAAATAATTTACAAAACACAATACTAATGGATACAGATTCTGATCAGCTTGCTAATCTACTCATTTTTACCAATTCCAAATGTGACTTTAATAGTGACCTTGATGGTGAAAATGAGCATAGATGATTAAGCTCATGTGTGATACATCCTAGTTGCAGTAATGCTTTCAGTAATGAACTAACCATTGTCAGTGCATTGTTTACAATTTTCTGGCTGTTCCGTGTTTGTGTCAGCTGAGCAACTGGCATTTTCACCGGTCAGTTGGCTGTTCTTACCAGCTCTTTATCATCCTGTGTCAGAGCTCTAAAATCACACTACTTCCAACATCATTTTGTTTTCCCATTTTAAATCCACTTCCTTTTTTATGATAAAAAAATTATTGTGTTGGAAACAGTTTTTTAAAGTGTCATAAGATAACTGTTGGATGTAGTCTGTAGGATATTCTCAGTTATTAACAAACACATTCATGTACATACACATATGGAGGCATGCAGGCACACACATGTACACACACTCATAAACACACACACACACACACACACACACACACACACACACACACATTTCACAAAAACACAACAACACATACCAAAAAAACACACACATTACATTAATACAAAACAAAAAACACACAATTAACATTAACATTTTTCAAATTTTTTTTTCTAAAAATATTTAATTAAATTAGAAAAGCAAATAGTTTTAATTTTCAAACATCCCAAAATTTTTGGGCCCAAAACCGGTTTTTTGGAAATTTTTTGTTTTTTCTAAAAATTTATTTTAGACAGTTTAGGGGAAAAATTTTTTTTTTTTAAAGTTCCTCAATTTGTAAGATTTTTTGAGGGTTCTTATTACAGGCTTTTAAAAACAAAGTTTTAGGTTTTCCCCCAGTTTTGCAGGCCAAAAATTTACATTTTTGAAAATTTTAAAAAGTTTCAGTTTTTTTTTAGGCCCCGTAAATTTTTTCCTTATGTTGGGAAAAAATTTAACCGTGTGTGTTTTTTGCCGGCCCCCCCTCAAAAATTTAGTGGTGTTGGGCCCCCATTAACATTTTAAGGGGAAAAAAAGGGGGGGGGGGAAAATAAAAAAAAGGGTTTACGGGAAAACCCAGGGAAAAAAAACCCCAAACAAAAAAGGGGCCCCAAAAAAATTCCCCCAAAAAAAAAAAACCCCCCCCCCCCCCCCAAAAAAAAACCCAACCCCAAACCCCTTTTAAAACCTTCCCCAAACAATTTTAACATTTAAAAACATTTAAAAAAACACAAAACAAAAAAAAAACAACCGTAAAACACAACAGCATAGAAAATATTTTTCAAAAATTTTTTTAAAAAAAAAAAAAAGTGTAAAAATATTTTTTTTGTTTTTTCTTTTTAATTTTTTAAAATTAAAGGGTTTTATTTAATTTTTGAGTTTTTCCCCAAAAATTTTTTTTTCGGGGTAATTTTTAAATTTTTTAAACCCCCATTTTTAAAAAAAGGCCCCAAATTTTTTTTTAAAAAAACCAATTATTTTGGGAATTTTCATTTTAATTTTCATTTTCCCCATTTTTTCCCCTTTTACATAATTTTTTCCTTAAAAATTTTTTTTTTTTTTACCCTTTAAAGTTCTTTTAAAAGGGTTTGACTGTGTTTTTGGGGGAAAACCCGGCCCTTTTAAACCAAAAAAATTCCCATTCCCCCTACCCCGGCAAAAAAAGAAATTTTATTTTTAAAAAATCCCTTTTCCTTTTAAAAGCAAGTTCCATCCGTTTAAAATCCCCAAAGCTTTAAAAATTCCCCCCAGGGTTGGAAATTTTAGCTAAATAAAAAAATTTTATTTAAAAATTTTTTTTGGGAAAAAAAAGTTTTAAAAAAAAATTTTTCCCTTTTTAAAAAATTTTCATTTTTTTTTTTAAAATAAATTTTCAATTTTTTTAATTTTTTTTTCGTTTAATTTTTAAAAAAAATTTTTAAAGTTTCCCAATTTAAAATTTAAAAAAACAACCCAAAAGGGGGAAAAAGAAAAGGAAAGGGTACCCTATTTGTGAACTTTAACTTTTTCCCTTTTAAAAATTTTTACCCCTGGAAAAATCCCTTTTCCCCAAAAAAATTTTTTTTTGTTTTGGTTTTTTGGGGGGGTGTTTGTTTTTTTGGGGTTTTTTTTTTTGGGTTTTTTTTGTTTTTAAAAATTTTTTGGGGTTTTTTTTGGGTTTTTTTGGTGGGTTTTTTGGGGGGTTGGTTTTTGTTTTTTGGGGGGGGTTTTTTTTTTGGGGGGGTTGTTTTTTTGGGGTTTTTGGGGGTTTTGTGACATAAATTTTAATTTTAAAATAAAAAAATTTTAAAAAATTTTTTAAAAAAAAAATTTTAAAATAATTGGCCCAAAAGAAATTTTTTTTTTGGGAAAAAAGGGGACCAAAATTTTTTGGGGGCCATATCCAATTTTTTTTCCCCAACCTTTGAATTTTGTCTATTTTTGTTTTTTTTTTTCCCCATGGGGAAAAAAGGGGTTTTAATTTTTGCCCCTTTTTTTAAAAAAAATTTTTTTTTTTTTAAAAAAGAAAAAAATGAAAACTAAAGGGGAAAAGGGGAAAAAGGGGTAAAAAAAAAAAGGGGAAAAAAAAAAAAGAAAAAGGGGGAAAAAAACCAGGGAAAAAAACCCAAAAGGGGGGGAAGGGGAAAGGGAAAAAAAAAAAAGGGAAGAAGGGGGAAAAAAAAGGGAAAGAAAAAAGGGGAAAAGGAAGGGGAAAGGGAAAAAAAGGGGGGGGGAAAAAAAAGGGGAAAAGGGGGGAAAAAAAAAAAAAGGGGAAAAAAAAGGGAAAAAAAGAAAAAAAAGGGGGGGGTTTTTTTTTTAAAGAAAAAAAAAAACCCCCTAAAATTTTTTCCAAATTTAATTTTTTTTCCCCGGGGTGGAAAAGAAAGGGGCCCAAAGAAATTTTTGAATTTAAAAGGGGGTTTTGGAAAGGGGGGCCGAGTAAAGGCAAATTTTTTTAATTTTTAAAAAAATTTAAATTTTTTGACTGATAAAAGTTTTTAAAAAAACAAAGGGGGCAAAAAAAAAAAATTTTTTTTGCCCTTTTAAAATTTAAAACCAAAGGGATTTTTTAAAAAAATTTTTTTAAAAACCAAAACCCGGGGGTTTTAAATTTTTTTTTTTTTTTTTTCCCCCCAAATTTTGGGAAAAAATTAAAAAAAAATTAAAAAAATTTTTTAAAAAAAAGCCAATTTTTTTTAAACAATTTTAAAAAAATTTTTCCCCAAAAAAAAGGGAAAATTGTTTTCTTTTCCGCCTGAAGTTTTTTTCCCCAGGGAAAGGAAATAATAAAAAAACCAAAAACTATTTGGGTTTTTTTAAAATTTTAAAAAAAATTTTTGAAAAACCGGGGGTCCGGGGAAGTAAAGGGGGGGGGGGGCCCCCCCTTTTTCCAACCACCATTTTTCCCCCACAGCCAATTTAAAAATTTTTTAAATTTGGGTTTTGGGGGGGGAAATAAAATTTTTAATGAATTGAAGAAGGGAAAATTTTTTGGGGGGAATTTGAAAAAGTTTTAAAAATTTGTAGGGGGCCCCTTTCCGCAAGGGGTTTGGTGAAAAATTGGTTTAAGGGGGGAAAATTTTTTGAAGGGGGTGGGGGCCCAAATTTAAATTGAAAAAAGCATTGGGTTTGGGAAAAATTGGGGGGGCAAAAGGACAATGTAAAAAGGGGAAGGGGGTTACAAATTTAATTTTTCAGAAAAAAAAAAATGTTTTTTAAGGGGGTAATTTTTAAAAAAAAATGAAGGGGAAAAATTTAAAAAAAAATTTAAAAGGGTTTTTTTTGGTTTTTAAAAAAAAAATTTTTTAAAAAAATAGGGTTTGGGGAAATTTTTGGGGGGTGGGAAAAAATACAATTTTGGGGAAGGGTTTAAAATTTGCGGAAATTTAAAATTCAATTAAAGCAAGGGGGCTTTTTTAAGGCGGGGGGAAAAAATTTTGAAAAAAAAGGGTACAAAAAAAATTTGGGGGAAGGGAAAAGGGGAAAATTTTTTGGGAAAAACAATTTTTCGGAAATGGGTTTCCCCGGAAAAAAAATTTTAAAAAAAAAAAGGGGGAAAAGGTTTTGGAAAAATTTTTAAATTTTTTTTTAAAAATTTTTTAAAAAAATGGGGTTTAAAATTTTGGGGGGGGAAATAAAAAAAGAAAAAACCCAACAAAGAAATTAAAAAGGGGGGGGCCCGGGGTTTTAACCGCCCGGGGGGTAGGGCCCGGGTTTTTGGGGAGTGGGTTTTTAACTAGTAGGGGGTTTTTTTAAATTTGGGGAAATTTTAAAAAAAAAATTTTAAAAAAATTTTGGGGAAAAAATAGAATTCGTTTTAAAAAAAACAAAAAAAACCCCTACCCCAAAAAGGGGGAAAAAATTTCCCAAAAAATTTTTTGGAAAGACTTTTTTTTTTTAAATAGTTTGGGAAGGGAAATATAAATTTTTTAAAAAAATTTAAAAGGGGGAAAAAAAAATTTTTAAAAAGCGCCGCCCAAAAGGGAAAAAAAAAATAAAAAAAGTGAAGAAAATAGGCAAATTGGGGAAAAAAATTTTTAGGCCTGGTTTAAAAAAGAAAGGGGAAAAATAAAAACAAAATAAATTTTAAAAAAAAAAACCCCCTTTTCATTATTTTTAATTCCCCTAGTTTTTGGGGAAACAAATTTTGGGCTTTGGTGTTTTTAAACCCCCAAAAAATTATAGAAATTTTTGTTAAAATTTTTAAAAATTTTTTAAAAAAAAAATTTTAAAATTTTTTTTTTTTTTTAAAAACCCGGGTTTTAAATTTTAAAAAATTTTTTGAAATTTTTTTTTCCCAAAAAAAAAAAAGGAAAAAGTTTAAATTTTAAAACCCCTTTAAAAAAAAAAAAAAAATTTTAATTTAAAATAGTTGGGTTTTAAAAAAAAAAAGGGAAAAAAAAAAAAAAAAAATTTTTTTGGGGGGGTTTTTTTTTTTTAAAGCAGGAAAATTTTTAAAAGGGTTTTTTTTTGGAAAAGGGTTTTTTACCAATTTTTAAAATTTAAAATTTTTTTGGGGGGAAAATTTTAAAATTTTTTATAGGGTTTTTGGGGTTTTTTTGGGGGGGTGGGTCGATTTTTAAAAATTTTAAAAATTTTGGAATTTTTTTAAAAAGGTTGAAAGTGGGAATTTTGGGTAAATTTTTAAAGGGGGGGAAAAAAATTTTTTCGGGAAAAAATTTTTTAAGACTTGGGCCCCGTGGTCCAAAACCCAAGTCTCCCCCAGCTTTAAAAGGGTTTTTTTAAAAAAACCGTTTTTGGGGGGCCTTAATGAAAAAAATTTTTTTTTTAAATTTTAAAAATTTTTTAAAATTTTTTAAAAAGTAAAATTTTAAAAAAAACTGGGAAAAACCCCTAATAAAAAATTTAGACCCCCGTCCCGGGGGAAAATAAAGGGATTTAAATTTAACCGATCCTTTATTTATTTTTTCCCGTTTTTTAGAAAGTTAAAAAAAAAAATTTTAAAAATTTTTTTAAAATTTTTTCCCAAAAAAAAAAATTTTTAATTTTTTTCTTTTAAAAAATTTTTTTAAAAAAACCCAAAAAATTTTTCCCAAAAATTTTTTCCCCCAAATTAATTGAAAATTTCTTTAAAAAAATAAAAACCTTTTAAATAAAAAATTTTTTAAAAAATTTTTAAATTTTTTTTTTTTTTAAAAAAAAAAAAATTAAAATTTTCCCCCATTTTTAAATAAATCCAAATAATTTTAAAAAACCATTTCTTTTTAAAAAATTTAAAATTTTCTCAAAAAAGGGAAAAATTTTTAAAATGTTTGGAAATTTTATTCCAAAAAATCCAAAGTTTTAAAAAAAAAATTTGGGGTTTTTTAAAAAAAATTTCCTTTTAAAAAAACCAGGTTAATAAAATTTCCGGGGGAAAAACTTTTAAATTGGGGGTTGGGAAAAAATCTGGCTTTTTTTTAAACTACATATTTAAAAAAATCAAACTTTTTTTAAAAATTTTGGGGGAAAAGGGATTTTGTAAATTTTTTTTCCCTTTTTACAAAAAATTTTTTTGTTATGTTCACTTTTTTATTTTAAATTTTTTTGGTTTTATTTTGGGCAAACCTTTTTCAAAAATTTTTTCCCAAAAAGGGCATTTTTTAAACCCCTTAAAACTTTTTAAAATTTTTTCCCCCAAAAAAATTCCCTTTTTTAAAAAAAAATTTTTTAAAAATTTTTTTTTTAAATCATTTTTTTCCGGCAAAAAAATTTTTAAAAGGCATTTTTTAAATTTTTTTTAAATTTTAAAATTTTTAAAAATTTTTTTAAAAATTTTTTTATTTTAATTTTTTGTTTTTAAAATTTTTTAAATTTTTGGCCCCGGGCCCCCTGCAAATTTTTGGAATTTTTTTTTTTTGTTTTGGTTCCACAAGCTTGTTTTGGGTTTTTTTTTCCCCTTTCCCCAATATTTGTTTGGTTTTGGGGTTTTAAAATTTTTTAATTTTGTTTTAAAAAAAAGAAAAGTTTTTGGTTTTTGGGGGTTTTTTTCCCCCTGGCCGGGGAAAAATTTGGTTTTGTTCATTTTAAAATTTTTTTGGAAATGGGTTTTTTTTTTTTTTCGTTTTTTTTTTGAAAATTTTTTTGTTTGAAAATTTTTTTTTAAAATTTTAAAAGAAAATTTTTAAAAATTTTTTGGGGGGGGTTTTTTTTTTAAATTGGGGGTGAAAATTTTTTTTTTTGTTTTAAAAAAATTTTAAAAATTTTATTTTTTATTTTGGGTTTTGGTTTTTTGGGGGTTTTTAAAACAGTTTGTTTAAATTTTTTTTATTTTTTGATTTTTCTTTTTCCCCCCTTTTTTTTGCCCTTTTTTTCCTTTCTAAATACCCGGGGGTTTTAAAATTTTTTTTGGTTTTCCCCCTTTTCCCCCTTGTGTTGTGGAAAAGGGGGGCCCGTCCCCCATCCTTTTTTTATTGGTTTTTTTTTTATTTTTTGGGATTGGTTAGTTTTTAAATTTTTTTTGATTGGTTTTTTTTTTTAGGGCAGGTTTTTAAATTGGTTGGTTTTAAAAATTAAATTTTCCTTTCCTTTGGGAGTTTTTTTGTTTTTGGTTTTTAAAAAATTTTTTTTTTTATTTCCCAAAATTTTATCATAAACAAAAAAAGTTTTTAAAAATTTTAATTAAAAAAAAGAAATATTTAAAAAAAAAAAAAAATTTTTTTATTTTTTAAAAAATTTTTAAAAAAACCCGGGGTTTTTTATTTTTTTAAAAAAATTAAATTTTTTTTTTTTGCCCCAAATTTATTTAAAATTTTAATTTATTAAAAAAATAATATTTTGATAAAATTTTAAAAACCCCCTTTTCTTTTTTAAATTTTTTTTTTTTAAAAAAAAAAAATTTTTTTTTAGAAAAAAGAAAAGAAAAAAGGGATGGGGTAAAAGAATAAAGAAAAAATTTTTTCAATGGGGAGAAACCTAGGGCCCTTTTAATTTTTTTAAAAGGGGAAAACCTTTTCACTATTTTCCCCTTTTTCCCCAAAACTTTTGGTCACCCGGCCCGGCCCCCTTTTTTTTTAAAAAATAATTTGTGTTTAATTTTAAGTTAGTTTCAGTTCAAAATAAAAAATTTTTAATTTTTAAAAAAATTTAAAAGCCCTTTTAAAAGTTTTAAAATTTTTAATTTTTAAAAAAAAAATTAAAACTTAAAAAATTTTTAAAATATTTCCCCCCTTTTCCCCCAAAAATTTTTTTTTTGGGGTTTTCTTTTTTTTAAAATTTTAAAAAAAATAGAAACCTAAGGTTTTTTCTAAATTTTTCCCCTTTCATTAAAATTTTAAAAATTTTAAAATTTTTTTTAAAAAACCAAATTTTTTTTAAAAAATTTTTTCAAAATTTTTTTACAAAATCAAAAGGGTAAATTTTTTTTTGGGAAAAAAAAAAAATTTTAAAATTTCCCCCAACAAATTTTTTAAAAGAAAAAATTTGAAACTTTTTTTTAATTCCTTTTTAAAAAAAAAACAAAAAAAAAATAAAAATTTACAAAATTTTTTTTAAAAAAACAAAATTTCTGCATAAAAAAGGGCTTAAAATTCCAAAATTTTTTTAAAAAAATTTTTTTGAAAACCGGAAATTTTAAAGGGAAATTTTTTAAAAAATTTTTTTTAAAAGGGAAAAAAAAATTCACAAAAATAATTAATTTCCTATTAAAAACGTTAAAATTCCTTTTTAAAAAACCCTAAAAAAAAAAGGGTGAAAAAATTTAATTTTTTTATTTAAAAGAAATTTTTTTTCCCCTAAAAGAAAAACCCTATTGTTTCCCCTTAAAATGTTTTTCCTGGGGAAATTAATTTTTAAAAATCCTTTAAAGTTTGGTGGGTAAATTTTTGGCCCCACGCAGTAATTTTTTTTCCAAAAACCCTTTTTTTAAAAATTTTAATAAAACCCGGAAATTATTAAAAGGGGATACCCAAAAAAAATTTAAAGGGGGGGAAAAAATTTTTTTTCCCGAAAAAATTTTTGGTTTGGGAAAAAAGGGAAATTTTAAAAATGGAAAAAATATTGCCCGAAAATTTTTTTTGGTTTTTTTCAAAATTTTTTTTAAAATTGGTTTTTTAAAAACCCCAAAGCCATGTAAAAAAATTAAATTTTTTAAAAAAAAAAAATTTTAAAAACAAATTTCCAGAAAAATTTTCCTTTTTAAAAATTTTTTTTTTTTTTCCCTTTTAAAAACAATGGTATTCTTTTAAAGTAAAATTTTTTCTTGGTCCTTTTGCAAACCCCAAAAAAACTGAAAACCAAAAAAATTTTAAAAATAAAACCCCCCCAAATGAATTTTTAAAAATAAAAAAAAAAAAAACAAATTTCCCCTTTTTTGGGAAAAAAACCCAAAAAAAAAAAATTTAAAAAGGGGGGAAAAAAATGAAAATTTTAAAAAAAACCCCCCAATTTTAAAAACAAATTGGGGTTTTAAAAACCCCCACTTTTAAAACCTGATGGGGTTTTTTAAAAACCCCCAACTAAAAACATTAAAAAGGATTTAAAAAAAAAAAAACTTCCCCAAAAATTTAAAAAAGGCCCCCGGGGAAAAATTTTTAAAAAACCCAAAAAAAAAAACAACATAAAAAAAAAACTTTGAAATTTAAAAAATTTAAACTTTTCCCTTTTTAATTTTACGGGGGAAAAGAAACCAACCCCAAAATAAAATTTAAAACCCTTTAAAAGGGAAAACAAAAAAAAAAAATTTTTTAAAAATGCCAAAATAAAAATCCAAAAAAAAATTTTAAAAAAGTCCAAATTTGGAAAAAAAAAATTTTTAAAAAAAAATTTAAAAGGCCCGTGGGAAAAAAAACCCCCTTACAAAAATTTAAAAAAAAAATTGGGTTTTAAACCAAAAAAAAAAATTTTAAAAAATTTAAAAAACCCTGGGGAAAAAGAAAAAACTTTAAAAATAAAACATTTAAAAAAATGTTTAAAAAAAACAAAATTTAAAAAAAATTTTAAAAATGGGTTAAAAAAGAAAAAATTTTTTTTAAAATTTAAAAAAAATTTTTTTTTGGGGAAAAAAAAAATTTTTCCCCCTTTTAACCAAAACATTTAAAAAAAAAAAACCCCCCAAAACCCAACCCCAAAAAAATTTTTAAAAATTAAACAAAACCCAAATCAAACTTTAACCCAAAGTCCATTTTTAAATGAATAAAACCCCCCAAAAAATTTACCAAATTCCCCGGAAAAAATTTTCAAAACAACCCAAAAATTTAATTTAGGGGGAAATTCCTGGGGAAAGGAATGGCCCTGGGAAAAAACCAATTAAGGGAATGGAAACCAAAAGGGGAAAATGCTTTGGGGGAAATTTTTGGGGGGAAAAAAATTTTAAAAATTTTTTTCCCCTTTAAAAAAAGCCCCCCTTTTAAAAAAAATAAAATTTTCCTTTTTAAAAATACCAGGGTAAAAAACCCAAAATAAAAATTTTTTAATTGGTTTTGGGAAAAAAAAATGGAAAAAAAATTTGGGAAAAAATTTTTGGGGGAAAAAATATGTTTTTAAAAAAGGGCCCTTTTTTTTTCCCCTTTTCATCCAGGGTTTAAACCAAAAAATTTTTTTTTTCCCCTTTTAAGGGCAAAAAAAGAAATGATTTTTTAAAAAACCCAAAAAAACCCCTTAATTTTAAAATTTGGGTACCTTTTTGGAAAATTACCTTTCCCCCTTTCAGGCCTTAAAATGACAAATTTGTTTAAAAAAAACATTTTTCTAAAAGAAAAACCCCCTTTGGGAAATTTTTTTAAAAAAAGGTTTTTAATTTAAAGAAAATTTTTAATTTAAAAATTTAAAAACAAAAATTTTTAAAAAATAAAAAAAAAAATTTAAAAGGGGGGAAAATTTTGAAAAAATTTTAAAAATTTTTAAAAAATTGGTAAATTAAAAAGATTTAAAAATTTTTAAATTTGGGGTTTTAAAAATATTTTTTTTTAAAAATATTTTTTTTGGAATTTTTTTTAAAAATTTTTTTTAAAATTTTTGGAAAAAAATTTTTTAAATTTTTAAATTTAAAAACTTTTAAAATTTTTTAAAAAATTTTTTTTATTTTAAAAAAATTTTAAAACTATTCCCAAAAAAACTTTTTTACATTTAACCCAACCCCCTTTAAAATTTTTTCCTTTTTTTCCCAAAAAAAATTTTTATTCCCAAAAATTTAAAAATTGTTAAAACTGATGTAAAAATTTAAAAAAAATAAAAATTTAAATTTATTTAAAAATAAAAGGGGTTTTTTAAAAGTCATTTTTTAATTTTTTAACTAATTTCTTCTTAAAAAGGGGGTGCTTAAAAAAGGGGAAAACACGAGGAAAATGGGCCCCCTTGGGGAAAAAAAAAAGGGGTTACCAAATTTTTGGCTTTCCCCCATGGGAAGTCTTGTACTTTTTTGGGGTTCAAAATTTCATAAAAAGGTTTTTAAAATTTTAAAATTTTTTTTTAAAAAAAAATTTTTAAAAGGGGGTTAAATATTTTAAAAAATTTTTTTCCCCCCAAAAAATTGGGCTTTTTATTTCAAAAAAATTTCTTTTAAAATTTTGGGGCTAATTTTGGGAAAAAAAAGTGGGATTTAAAATTTAAACTAAAATTTTAAAGGAAAAAAAAAATTAGGGAAAAATAATTTAAAATTAAATTTTTTTTTTACACATTTTGGGTAAAGGGGGTTTTTTTTTTTTTCTTAAAACATTTTTAAAAAATTTTTAAATTTAAAAAAAATTTTTAAAGAAAGCCCCAACTTTAAAAGGGGAAACCCATTTTTTTTTTTTTGTGCTTTTTATTTTGTTTCCTTTTAAAAAAGTCATTTAAATGGTGGGTTTTCCAAAAAAAACCAATGGACCAACCCGAAAAAAAAAACCCCACCTTTTCCATTTCTTTTCTTTTTTTTCTTTTAAAAAAAAGAATTTTTTTTATATTAAAAAAATTTAAAAAATTTAAAAAAAAATTAAATTTAAAAAATTTTTTAAAAAATTTTTCCCATTTTTTTCCTTAAAAAATTAAAATTTTTTTTAATTAATTTAAAAAAAACCTCTTTTTTTTTTTTCCCTTTTCCCCTTTTTCCCCCTTTTTCCCCCCCTTCCCCCTTTGTTTCCCCTTTTCTCTTTTGTTTCCCCCTTTTCCCTTTCCCCCTTTTTTCCCCCTTTTCCCCCCCCCTTTTTCCCTTCCCCCCTTTCCCCCCCTTTTTAAACCCTTTTTTGTTTTCCCCCTTCCCCCCTTTCCCCCTTTTTTTTTCCCCCCCCCAAAATTTCCCCCAAAAAAAGGGTTTCCCCCCCTTAAAATTTCCCTTTCCCCTCACTTGGCTTTCCCGGGACCTTCTACCCTTTTAAATCCTTTTTGTTTAAATGTTCTTTTCCCCCCCCTAAATTTTCCCCCCCGCCCTTCCCTTTAAACAATTTATTTCCCAACCATTTTAAACCCCCCCAAAAGTTTTTTTTTCCCCAACTTCCCTATCCTTTTTCCCCCCCCTTTTTTTAAAAAAAAACCCCCCCACCAAACCCCCCCCCCCAAAACCCCCAAAACCCCCCAAAAAAAAACCCCCAAAAACAAAACCCCGAAAATTTTCCCCCCCCCCACCTTCCCCCCCCCTTCCCCCCCCCCCCCTTTTTTCCCCCCCTTCCCCCCCCCTCCCCCCCCCCCCCCCTTTCCCCCCCCTTTTAATTTTTTTTTTTTTTTCCCCCTTTTCCCCTTTTTTTTCGGGGGCCCCCTTTTTTCCCCCCCCCCTTTTTTTCCCCCTTTTTTTTTTAAAAGAAAAACCTTTTGGGGGTTTTTTTCCTTTTTCCCCTTTTTTTTTTGGGGGGTTTTCCTTTTTTTCCCCCCCCCCCTTTTTGGGTTTTTTTTTTTTTCCTTTTTTCCCCCCCCCCCCTTTTTTTTTTTCCCCTTTCCCTTTTCCCGGGCCCCCCCCCCCCCCCTTTTTTTTTTCCCCCTTTTTTTTTTTTTTTTTTCCCCCCGTTTTTTCCAAAAAAACCCCCCCTTTTTTTTAAAAATTTTTTCCTTTTTTTTTAAAAAAAAAAAAACCCTTTTTTTTTTGGGGGGGTTTTTTTTGGTTTAAAAAAATTTTTTTTTTTTTTTAAAAAAAAAAAAAAGGGGGAAAAAATTTTCATTTTTTTAATTTAAAAAAAAAAAACCCCCTTTTTAATTTAAAAAAATTTTTTTGTTTCCCCCAAAATTTTTTTTTTTTTTTTCCCCCCCCCCGGGCCCCCCATTTCCCCCTTTTTTTTTTGGGGGCCCCTTTTTGGGGGCCCCCCCGGGTTTCCCCGGCCCCCCTTCCCCCCGCCCTTCCTTTTTCCCCCCCCCCCCCCCCCCCCCCCCTTCCCGCCCCCCACCCTTTTTCCCCCCCCCTTTTTTTTTCCCCCTTTTTTTTTTTTTTGGGGGGGGGGCCTTTGGGGGGGGGGCCTTTTGGGGGGGGGGTTTTTTGGGGTTTTTTTGGGGGGGTTTTTTGGGGGGGGTTTTTTTTGGGGGGGGGGGGGGCCCGGGGGGGGGAAACCGGAAAAGGGGGGGGGGGTTTAAAAAAAAAAACCCCCCCCCCCCCCCCCCCCCCCCCCCCAAAAAACCCCCCGGGGGGGGGGGGGGGGCCCCCCCCCCCCCCCCCCCCTTTGGGGGGCCCCCCGGGGCCCCGGGGCCCCCGGGGGGGGGGGGGAAAAAAAACCCCCCCTTTCCGGTTTTCCCCCCCCCCGGCCCCCCCCCCCCCCCCCCCCCCAAAAACCCCCCCCCCCCAACCCCCCCCAGGCCCCCCCCCAAAGGCCCCCCCCCACAACCTTTCCCCCCGGGAAAAAAAAAACAAAAAGGGGGGGGGGAAAAAAAATTTTCCCCCAAAAAAAAGGGAAAAGGGGGAACCCGGGGCAGGGGGGAAAGGGGGGAAAAAAGGGGGGGAAAAGGGGGGGGGGAGGGGCCCGGGAGGGGCCCCAAAACCCCCGGGGGGAAAAAAAAAAAGGGGGGGAAAAAAAGGGGGGGGCGGGGGGGCAGGGGGAAAAAAAAAAAGGGGGGGGGGGGGAAAAAAAAAAAGAAAAAAAAAAAAAAAAGGGGGGAAAAAAAAAAAGGGGAAAAAAACCCCCAAAAGAAAAAAAAAAAAAAACAAAAAACCCCAAAAAAATTTAAAAAAAGAAATTTTTTTTTCCCTTGGGGAAAAAGCAAATTTTAAAAAAAACCCCCCCAAAAAAAACTTTAAATTTTTTAAAAAAAAAATTTTTTTTAAAAAAATTTTTTTTTTTAAAAAAAAAAAAAAATTTTTTAAAAACCAAAAAAAAATTTTTAAAAAGGGGAAAAAAAAGGGGGGAAAAAAAAAAAAAAAAAGGGGGGGGGGAAAAAAAAGGAAAAAAGGGGGGGGGGGAAAAAAAAAAAAGGGGAAAGGGGAAAAAAAGGGGGGGGGGAAAAAAGGGAAAGGGGGAAGGGCAAAAAAAAAATTTAAAAAAAAATTTTCCCCCCCGGGGGGGGGAAAAAAAGGAAAAAAAAGGGAAAAAAACCCGGGAAAAGGGTAAGGGAAAAAAATTTTACCTTTGGGGGGAAAAAAAAAAAAACCCAAAAAAGGGGGGGCAAGGGGGGGGCCCCCCGGGGGGGGGCAAAAAGGAAAAAGGAAAAAAAGGGGGAAAAAAGGGGGGGGGAAAAAGGGGAAAAAAGGGGGGGGGGGGGGGGAAAAAAAAGGGGGGGGGGGGGGGAAAAAGGGGAAAAGGGGGGGGGGAGGGGGGGCGGGGGAAAAAAAAAGGGGGGGGGGGGGGAAACCCGACCCCAAAAAAAAAGACAAAAAAGGGGAAAAAAAAAAAAAAAAAAAAAAAAAAAGGGAAAAAGGAGAAAAGGGGGGGGAAAAAAGGGGGGGGGAAAAAAAAACCCGAGAAGGGGCCCAAAAAGTGACCTTGATGGTGAAAATGAGCATAGATGATTAAGCTCATGTGTGATACATCCTAGTTCAGTAATGCTTTCATTAATGAACTAGCCATTGCAGTGCATTGTTTACAATTTCCTGGCTGTTCCTGTGTTGTGTCAGCTGAGCAACTGGCACTGTCACCGGTCAGTTGGCTGTTCTTACCAGCTCTTTATCATCCTGTGTCAGAGCTCTAAAATCACACTACTTCCAACATCATTTTGTTTTCCCATTTTAACTCCACTTCCTTTTTTATGATAAAAAATATTATTGTGTTGGAAACAGTTTTTTAAAGTGTCATAAGATAACTGTTGGATGTAGTCTGTAGGATATTCTCAGTTATTAACAAACACATTCATGTACATACACATATGGAGGCATGCAGGCACACACATGTACACACACACACACACACACACACACACACACACACACACACACACACACACACACACACACACACACACACACACACACACACACACACACACACAACACATAAAACACACACAACACAACAAAAAACACACACAACACACACACACACAACAAACACACAAAACACAGATGTAGACATAATCAGTTGTTTGCATTATGTTGTTTTTTCTGGAATAATTTGATTGTGGTGATGTACAGATTCAGCTACGTGGTAAATTTCTAACTGTGGCTCCTCAATTTGCACCTACCATTGTTTTAGAGGAGTCTCTGTAGTTACAGGCTGTAAAGGTGAAACTGTGTTGCAGGATCTGTCAGTGTCAGTGTTGCAGGCTCAAACATTGTCACATATTGCAGGTTATAAAAGTGTCAGTGTTTTTCAGGCTGTCAAAATGTCAGTATGTTGCAACGTCTAACAGTGTCAGTGTGTTGCAAGCTGTCACAATGTCAGTGTGTTGCACGCATTAACATTTGTAAGTGTGTTGCAGGCTGTCACAATGTCAGTGTGTTGCAAGCTCTAACAGTGTCAGCATGTTGCACGCATTAACATTTGGCAGTGGGTTGCAGGCTTAAACAGTGTCAAAGTGGTGCAAGTTCTAACAAGATGACAACTCTGACATGTTGCCATGGTGATGTGGACATGATGTTGGACCCTCTTCTATCAAGGCTTGCTATGCAAGGTTTGCTATGCCGACATATTCCCAATGGTGTTTAAACTATGTTTGCACACAATCCCATGGCAATCACAAAACTGGTATATGTATAAGAGATCCTCTTTTTTGGCTTACCTATAGATATGCCTCAATGATCTGGGACAATGTAAGTGATCTATTACTCGAGTACTAACCAAGTCAATGTTTAAATTGTTCCTAGTCCATCAGAATGATTCCTGAATAGTTCTGTTGATTATTTGCTCATCTCTTATGCTGGTGAGTAACGTTGAAGTCTGAATGCGTAATATATATATTTTCCCATTCTATTTTTGTGTAGTGGGCTTCATTCTACAACCGTTTTTTGAAATTAAAAATTCTTTACAATTTGACAGTACTGGTGGGGTTACCAGCTCCTAGGTTTTTTCATTTACTATTTTATTCTTATGACTACAACATGCATGTTGAAGGTTTATTGCCTGATTATTTGTGTTTAGTTACTTTATTAAGCTAAGAACAAAAAAATTGCAATTTGAAAGATTCTGCCTGCAACTCATTCAAATTATAAACAGAACATTCAGTTTCAAAATAAAAATGGATTGGGAGTAATGCCAAGGCAAGCAGAGTTAACCACAATAGCCTTTGATGTTTAACTTTCCCACACAGTAGGTTCCCATTACAAATTACTGCTTGACCAATTCTGGGCAGAGGAGCTGGCATCCTCCCTTTAAGTCAGAAATATTCAAGTTACAAATGCATCTCTCACTAATAGTTCTGTTGTCAGAGAAATTTGTATGAGGTGTATACTTGTAAATGACTCATGTCACAGACCAGATATGTACATAAAATATGAAAACACTTGCTTGTACATATATAATTATGTAAATAGTTGTATTTTTTGCACTGTGTTCAACTGGCCATGGGATGAGATATGGGTTTTA
>JAODUO010002573.1:0-22961 GCA_025642075.2 Ridgeia piscesae
CACTTTCTTCACGTTCCTCAAGTAGCCCACCTTCCGCAATGTTATTTTCTCTCTATCTTATATAACAGTGGGCTAATGCAACTGGAGCGGAGGAAGGTAAAAGGTTATAAATTAGCGTGTCTTTTTCAAACTATACCAAACAGGGCTTAATGCAGAGCCCTACGCAGTGTGCCCGCTGTCCTGGTAGTTAGGTTGTCAACTACAAACATATATTCAATAATGCGATAATTTCTGTCTTCAGGAAAACGATCGTCCCATTAGGTCATAGCGCCATCTTATAATTTGTATCTCTACTGAGAAAACTTTGGTTTCTTTCCCACGTATGCGACTAACATACCTAAATATCTAGTTTGGTAGTTACCTGGTCCTCCATGTCCAGTGCGGGTGCAGCACGGCGCTTGTCTATCTATCGAAGCTTGCTGCCCCAAGGCAGTCGGATGCTGTCTGTTCTCATCGGGGGACGCTGTCTCAGTCAGAATCTGTTACCGTGCGTCAGTGGCCGACGTTGTAGGATTGCAAGTGGTTGGTACTACATTACGGCAAGTCACCGCGTTAGCTGAAGGTGTAGGAGATATTGACCGTCGACCTTCCTGCATGCGACTGTACGACGTGCACCGCTAATATAAATAGCCCTGCGACATATGCAGAAAGGTTCTTTTTCTGTATTAGACTAGGTGCGGGCGTGTTTCAGAATAAAAACGCCATACACAGGAAAGTGGAAAGGAAGCTGGGTATGGCGTTACAGCACAGTAAACTACAGCATGTGCGTGCGCATAATTTGAATACTTTGAACGATATACGAACAGTGATGTAGGGGAAGGTTACTCGTTATAAGGTATCATTTTAATATCCATATGTGCGCACGCGCAGCTGGCAAAAGTTTAGATCGGTTATGTTCCATGTGTTGATTATAAATAATTATATCGAACTTTACAGTTACTAGTGTAAATACATGTGTTTATCCGTAAACAATTATGTGTTTGTGACGTATGTATAACCTTTTGAAGGTGTAATGTGTTTGTACTAAGTCATGAGAAGCGCCGCGGGAAACTGTTCATGCAATATTGATTTAGAAAGTGTTCTAACAAGATCGTAATGAAGGCCAGTCGTTGCTGATTTCCAACAGTGGTGACACGATGGATATGTAGATGTCTGTTAGCAGTTGCACGCAATCTGACATAAATCACCAACAGTGTGACATGATGGATATGTAGATCTCTGTTAGCAATTGCACGCAATATGACATCAATCACCAACAGTGAAGAAATGTCCTCATGCCATAGTTGGTCGCGTCAGTGTTTTGTCACAATCTGTTACACTGGTAGAATGTTACCAGTTCTCTGTTCGTCAGCATCATAATTGTTATTGGTTTCCGGGCAGACTGTACCTTATGTATCAATTCGAATTGATACACTACGGTCGTGTGCAATATGTATTAGTTTCACATGAAAATATGTCTTATTTTAAATGATGATGTCTATTTTTTAATGTGTGTGTGTGCGGTGTGTGTAGTGTGGTGCAGCGTGGTGTGGTGTGGTGTGGTGTGTGTGTGGTGTGGTGTGGTGTGGTGTGGTGTGGTGTGGTGTGGTGTGGTGTGGTGTGGTGTGGTGGTGTGGTGTGGTGTGGTGTGGTGTGGTGTGGTGTGGTGTGGTGTGGTGTGGTGTGGTGTGGTGTGGTGTGTGTGTGTGTGTGTGTGTGTGTGTGTGTGTGTGTGTGTGTGTGTGTGTGTGTGTGTGTGTGTGTGTGTGTGTGTGTGTGTGTGTGTGTGTGTGTGTGTGTGTGTGTGTGTGTGTGTGTGTGTGTGTGTGTGTGTGTGTGTGTGTGTGTGTGTGTGACCTGGAGAGGAATGTGAACCTGCCACTGATCCAGCCTTTCTCTGTCGCCAGCAGGAACAATACGTGTCTGTCAGCTACCAGTCATTCACGTAACTGGGAAATTGCAAACACTGTTTCGGATATACTAAATGCGATTTGTTCGATAGTCTAACTAATGTATTCTGGTGTTACTAACATTGTTTAAAGCACATGGTCTTGGTTTAACAAGAATCGTGCAGAGACAATATTATTATACTGGATAAAGGGGCAAGGAGTTTCTCGCATACTGTGTGGTCAGAAATGAAAACCTTATTTGCTTGGATAGCTAAGTGAGCATTCCGTTTGTGTGTAATGAAACTGAAGTAGCCGTCTACATTTCTCGTGCCGCAGAAGGCCTGAACTTGTAGTGATATTTGTTCTGTGAACCATGAATATCCATTTATAAGTGCCATGAGTGCTATTTTTGTGCAAACATGGCGTGGTCCATTTACGTATACATTAGACGATCTTAGATAAGCTGTATTGTTTTATCAACGAGACATATTATTTGTGGTTTGCAAGATGCAGCCTGTTTGATGTGATCTATAAACAATTTCTGAGTTCGTTCGGGGGCAAACGCGTTAAAGAGGACGGAATGTGATAGTGACCCCCCGCCTGCGATTATGATACCCCCGCGGGTCTCCGGAACTGGAGAGCGGCGAGAAGCAGAGCGGGGAGCGTGGTCGAGCTTGTTTGTTTGTGTTGGCAGTTTTAGCGTGTTATTAAACTGTTTAAGCTAAATTGAAGTGCATCGTTAAATATATATCATAGGTCTGTATTTACTCTTGCTACATGTGCTAGCAGTTACGTTTTTAACAATGGGCGCAAGTACAACATTTATCACGGATTCAGGTAAAAACCGAAGAACAAATAAGCTAGTAAAGCACATAGACAACAATGCAATTATAACATCATCACTACGATGTTTCAGATGTTCTGCAGATATACCATCTAAACCACAACTCTTTTGTCTTTTAAATTGTTTATGGCATGGATAATCTCCGAGTATTACACCTCTACATCCCTTTGATATTCAATTTTTTTACAAATGGCATTTACATTTTTATTGTTACTTAAGCAAGTGAATAGATCTTAATAATGGGATTTCCACATATTTACAATGTTGTGTGACCCAGTTACACCATCAATAACACTTGGAAGAGATATATTACTGTTATTCATCAGCTTAATTCCTTTCCAAAATTCTTTGTCATTTTTACACAACAGCTTTATTTTTGGCAAGTGATTCCTTTTTTTACTGTATCTTCATTGCTTCTGATGAATCTCATAGCACCTATAAACCTAGCCTTCGTTCTGTTTTTCATGTCCAAAAACGGACTTTGCCTGGGACTACCGGCATGTTTGCATATGGTATACGTTTCTCGAGACATATCATAGAGATCAGATGCAAATTCTGTCCAACCTGGCAGGTTAGAATGTTTACCCTTGGATGGTTTGGGTATTTTTATAGTATTCTGAGCAACAGTGGTTATCGCACACATGATATTGTCATAATATATTTGTAAGGCTACTCTATGTTCTACCTTAGTAGAGTTGCAGTATTTACACAATAAAACGTCAGTTGGTATATCAACATGTTTCAGTAGCTATTCTGCTTGTCCACCATACTCATACAGTATTTTGTTCTGAGAAGACCAATACATTTTGCATCTAACATTATTGGATGTCCAATCTTCAACGTCAGGAGCTAACTGTATATCAGTTTCAACCATGACCGGGATATGATCAGACAGAATACTACCATATAATATAGACAAATTTGTTATGACATAGTTGCCATCTTCAGATGAGAATAAGTGATCCAACCATGAATGACTGCTCCACGCATATGTATACGTTTCTTCTGGTAATTTAAGGCAGCTTGTCCACATATACTTAATAATAATACATTTCTATCAACAAAACAGCAAAATATATTGACATTATCATTATAAACTCCAACTACTGTTACACAGGAGCTGTCTCATTCATCTAACGGTCAAGATATTCTTCCTCGTTATAATTTTATCAGAAGATAAATAAACACAACAAATATATGCATTTTCTTTGTGCCAGATACAATCTCAATACTCACTACCCAATCATAACCATATTTATGTGGAGTAATAGATTCATCATATTTGTTATTCCAAAGAATAGCTACATCTTCCCTCATACCGCCTACTGATATACCCAGAGAGTCGACATTGGGGGTTGGCTACAGCATGGTACCACTTTCTCATTGTACCCCTTTAGCTCTTCTTCCTATTGTTTAGCTAACCAGGTTTCCTGGAGGCAAACAACATCATAATCAGTGACTAACTATTCTACTTATTTTCGTTCCTAAAACCTGTTCTTCTTCTATTCGTTCATAAAATCTATTCGACCCTAATTTCAGTCCACGACAGGTGTAGCTTACACGCTTTACTAAGTGCTTATTGTATGTCTTTATTCTGTGTCCTCTTTCGGGTCATCATCATCCATGCGGCTGTATGACGGTTTCCAGTTCACAACACTACAAGAACATCGCAGCACGACGGAAGTTTTATCAGCTTTTGACGAATTCGCCATGGGGAAGTAAAACAAAAATTTTGAACGGTATAAGTTCAATAGCCGGAAGCAGGTGGATGGAGAGAGATTGGAAGATTTCCACGCCGATCTACGTGTGTTGGCAAAAACGTGCAACTTCTGTCATAAAGGCGCAAGCTCGATTATAAGAGATATGATCATTTTAGCATGAGACAGTCGGAGACGCGACAAGAGTTGCATAAGATCCGCAGACTTTCCCTGGACGCGTTGTAGATGTCTGCAGCAGAGTCGGCCATATCACACAGGACAGTACTGGATGATGTATATGAACGTGTACATGTCAATCATGGTCGACTACTCTTATCAAGCGTGAGTGTCGATACTGCGGCAGGCGTCACGCTTCAAAAAATGAAACTATCCCGCATATGGAAAGATCTGCAATAATTGTGGGCGAATGATCATTTTGAACGGAAGTGCATGAAAGTGCGCGGCACAAACCAGCAGTCTAGAAACCAGCACCAACATACTTGACAACAATGGGCCTGGTGAATACGATGACAGTGGTGACGCCTGGGTGCATTCACTGACACCACGAAAAGGGGCGCATATGCGGGGAGCAGCTCGTATTCAAAATTGACTCAGGTGCCACAGTCAGTATGCGGTCAACCAGGTACGCCAGAAATGTTGTCCCATACAATGGCGTTCTCACAATCTGGAACAAGACGATGGTAAATCCGCTGGGGAAGTGTCAAATGCTGCTAAGCAATCCCAACACAGAGGCATCACATGATGTTGAGTTCATCGTCTTCAAGGACAATGACGACTGTCAGTCGATTCTAGGTTTACAGACCAGCGAGCAAATGCATCTTGTGAAAATACAGGACAACTTCCATCGTGTGGCAGCAGTCCAAGATGATAGTTGTTTCAATTCACTTTTTGATGACAAGCTGGGAGAGTTTCCAGGTGTACAACACCTCACAGTCGACCCAGACGTGTACCGCAAGACCATGGCTAGCCAATACCCATAGCCATTCGACCGCAAACTCGAGCGACTGACAGCCATGGGTGTCATTGCTCCTGTGGATGAACCGACACCATGGGTCAGTCAAGTGGTAGTGAAGAAGAGATCAGGCGCCTTACGGGTGTGCTTAGACCCTCACGAACTCAACTAGGCGTTGCAGCGTGAGCATTACACGTGGCCAATTCTCGGAGATGTGCCCCGTGAGCTTCAAGGAGCAACTGTTTTCTCGAAGGCAGACCTCTCGTCTAGTTATTGGCACGTTAAGTTAGATAACGATTCCACCCTGTTGACAACGTTCCAGACGTGTTCTGGATGATACAGGTGGTGTCGCCTGTCTTTTGGCACAACGGTGTCAAGTGAAGTGTTCCAAAAACACATTCTAGAAGCCGTAAGTGGCCTATCAAACATCATCTGCATAGCGGACAACACAGTTATCTATGGCAAGACATTCGAAGAGCACGATGAGAACCTGCGAAAGTTCTTCGAGCGGTGTCTGGAGACAAGCATCAAATCAACAAAGACAAGCTGGACATCGGACTGAAAGAGGTCACATTCATGGGTCATCGAATCACGAAGGAAGGGTTACGCGTGGACCCAGCTGAGGTATCTTCAATCAGTGAGATGCAGCCACCGACCAACATCAGCGAATTACGCCGATTCATGGGTATGTAACTGACGGACACCATGCAACTGCTACACAACCTGCTCAACAATGACGTGCCCTACGTATGGTCCAAGACGCAACAAACGTCCTTTGATGTAGTCGATTTTGCTACATGATGGCAAGCCAATAGAATACGCAAGCCGATCTCTATCTTCAGCTGAACGCCATTACGCTCATGTCGAGAAAGAAATGCTGAGCATGTTGTTTGGTTTGGGCAAGTTTCACCACTATGCGTACGGACAAGATGTCATTGTGGTGACTGACTATAAACCGCTAGTTGCGAACCGAGGAAAGCCACCAGGCAAAGCTCCTTAGCGGCTACAACACATGCTGCTGAAATCACAAGTAGGTACTCATACCAGCTGACGTACAAACCTAGAAAAGCCATATCGGTCGCCGACGCCTTGTCCCGAGCACCCACAGACGACCCGGTCACGGAGCAGGTAACCAACAACGTCACGCTCACAGCATGCATTCCTGATCGCCTAGACCGGGTCCGTGGTGCTACATTACTGGACCATGTCCTGCAAGAACTGGGTACAGTCATCATGGAAGGATGGCCAAATGACAGAAGACGCGTGCCAGATCATCTGCTACCCTACTTCAGCTACCGTGACGAGCTGACGATCCAGGATGGGGTCATATTTCGCGGAGAATGCATCGTGATACCGTCTTCACTGCGAAAGAGCATGAAAGAGAAAGTACATGTTTGTTTGTTTGTTTGTTTGTGTGTGTGTGTGTGTGTTTGTGTGTGTGTGTGTGTGTGTGTGTGTGTGTGTGAGTGTGTGTGTGTGTGTGTGAGCGTGTTTGTTGTGTGTGTGCGTGTGTGCGTGCGTGGTGCGTGCGTGCGTGCGTGCGTGCGTGCGTGCGTGCGTGCGTGCGTGCGTGTGTGCGTGTGTGTGTGTGTGTGCAGAGTCGATGATCATGACTGAGACCCCAGACCAACCATTGCAGAAAGTAGAGTCGGATTTGTTCTCGTGGTCTGGAAGTGACTATATATGGTAACAACAGATTACCACAGCGGTGATTTCGAATTAGACTACCAACCAGACACAGCTTCCGAAACAGTGGTAGGAAAGCTGAAGAACCATTTCACACGGCATACCGCACACACTTGTCAGTGACAATGGACCACAGTATGCATCGGCTGTGTTCAGAAAATTCACACAGAACTGGCAGTTTGTGCACGAGACCAGCAGCCCAGGCAACAGCCAGGCCAACGGTGCAGCCGAACAGGGGGTAACGTGCGCTAAGCGGCTGCTGAGATAGTCCAAGGCAGTTGGGGAAGATCCATACCTCGGTCTTCTGAACATTCGTAACACACCGTATAAAGGAATGACAATGAGCCGTCAGCTTGGCTGACGTGCCAAAACTACAAACAACCAGTTGGTCCTGTAGACGTCGGAAAGCAATCCGGCGGTCAGCGAACGAAGTTCCGAGCAGTATTGAACTCAGACCACCCCAGACGTGACTTACGACGTTTGGCGAAACGATCAGAATGCAGCCACTAGAATAAGGCAGGAGAGAATGGGCGAGGCAACGTTTCATAAACCTCTGTCCAGTCGATCGTACAATGTCGTAACAGTGCCTGGACGCCTTTACCGTCGAAACCTCAGACCGTCACGTCCCTCCGAGCACAATACGATCCGGAGACCGTCACGGTTGAGACAAACGCGGCCACAACTCAACAACAGGGAACTGCAGCAGTCTCACAGAATACAAGACCAACTTACCAAGTGAGGTAGTTGTTCCAGAAGACACGCGAGCACGTGCTCCCATGACTACACGATCCGGGAGATTAGTCAGGCCCGTGGACAGATTGTGCTTGTAGTAGATCAAGTCTATGGACAAGCTCAAATTGTCGTGTATCAAGCCCGTAGATGGACTTAATTGTAGTTGGTCTATAGACAAAAACTGAAGTTGGACTTAAATGTAATAGTGGCAGGCCAATCGTGTTAACTTTAATAATCGTTTAATTTACTGTACACTTTCACTGCATAGTGTTAGTCTAATAATCTTATAAGTTTTTGCGTTTCGAGTGATGCTTTATAAGGAGAGAGATGTTACGTGATTATGTCCAAGACGTGCTGCCATCTAGCGAATGGCGGCACAACTATAAAATGTAGTTGCGTGTCGAGATGACCCGCCAGAGCACACGTATGTCTGCTGGAGACACTGTCGTAGATTTTAAATGTTGGAACCAAGTCATGTATTCGAATCATTATCATTGATCAACTTGATCACGGATAACGAAACAGTGATCCCGTTATCTGGCCAATTCAAAGTCAACATATAATTCTTTGAGAATTTTTAGACTTTTTGAACGAGGATTTTTACAGTAATAATTTATTAAAGCGGGATGGCTAGACATATTTGTGTTGAATTTACGGAGGGATTCAAATGGTGGTATCGTTCGGATTGGTCTATTTTTTCAACGTGGTTTCATCTAGACAATTCATTTTTTCTCTTAATTAAGCCGAGCAACTCAATTAAACAAGTAATACATATTCAGAAGGAAAAAACAAGAATAAATACAATAGATAATGTGGTTCAGAAATATACTTGTAATTTAAAATCAGTTGGCCAATGAATGATGCCCTTCTGAATGTAATAACAATGCAACAAACTTGTAATAATCGAATCCGCATGTTGTAGATCTGATCTTTTATGATTTCTGCAAGTCAAAGCCGTGTCAGAATGAAAGGGTTTGTTGTGACGCCGCCAGGGGATGGGCATGCAGCTGCTACTAAAGATTACACGGGAAGAACTGTGATAGTAAGAATGATTTACATGTATGACATATTTTGTATGTTCATCATAAAATTGATTCAGCTTCAAAAATTGTTATATTAGGCGATAAATACAAAACACCAAAATAAATCATAGTATATATACACGATTCGTGGCGTGCATAATTTACGAACGTATATATCCTAAGTGCGTTTGAAGTCATAGTGGTGGTAGATAAGTAAAACAATACAAATTATTACCACATATATTAAACTAATTTAATCCCACCATATTTAGTGTCAGTACCGTTGCATACAGTTGTTTTTATTAACGTGTGATTTTATTAAAGCATAGTGGGCGGTTAATTATATTGTATTTTATTTATGCTGATTATGCGTTTAGGTCTTCCTATAGTTGATGTGTGTTTGAGTCGTGCAGTATATGTTGTGCATGTGTGCGTGTGTGTACGTGTGTGTGTGCATGTGTGTATGTGTATATATATATATATATATATATATATATATATAGTGTGTGTGTGTGTGTGTGTGTGTGTGTGTGTGTGTGTGTGTGTGTGTGTGTGTGTGTGTGTGTGTGTGTGTGTGTGTGTGTGTGTGTGTGTGTGTGTGTGTTCCGTTCCGTTGTGTTCCGTTGTGTTCCGTTGTGTTCCGTTGTGTGCATGTACATATATAATTGTATTATAAATGTTCAAGCACGCACACATGCACGCTCGCAGGTTGACATACCGCATAAAAAAAATTGCTATTCAAGTCTGTTTTTTAACGAACGAAAGAAGACTTGGAATACGAAAGAAGAAAACAATTACATTTGCTCTTACAATGATAGTTACTCTGAACACAAATGTGACAGGACGTTAGGTAGACATAATCATTTACTTGACTTTGCATGCGTACGTGACTCCGCAAGCCTATTTTAGTGCTGGACCTGCCGTATAGACCCGTAGACATTTCGTATTAAAGAAACTTTGACTGTTGCTTTGAATAATATATACATATTGCTTTGAAATTCTACTAGGTGGAATTTTCAAAAACTAGGCATAACGTGGCGACGGCCATTTTTCAAAATGGCTGCCAAATTCAATATCCCCGTATCTTAATAAATACGGTATACATAGCATTAATTGTGTAATGTAATGTATGTATTAGGGAATCCCGATTTCAAATATACAATATCTTGACTCCTCCGCCATTCATTTCCGTCATTGTTAAAGATGGCGGTCGTCAATACAAATGTCACCATATCTCAAACACTGCGTCACCTAGAGCAATTTTGTTGACGCTATTGGATAGCATGGTGGATAGCGATATCCAAAAAGGTAATTTGTCACCTTCAACAACATAACAATTTGCGCCATTTGTAAAGATGGCGTCTGTCAAAGCCTATTATTTCCGTCTTTAAGGAATATGGTATTTAGATCCATCTGTCACAACATCTTATGTGCTTCATATCGTCGAAGGATGTAACTGATGTCCAGTGGAGACCTGTTTGACCCACGTTGACATTATTATGAGATTGAGACGAGTTCAAGCCGTATATGATATGTTCCTTTTATCGCTCAGTATCATGAGATCATATGACAAGACCATTAATCGATATGTCATCTGTGATTTAAAAATGAATATGGTCTGATTATATCCCACTGACATAACTATCCCAAACGAGAAGTATTAATGAGGTGTTTGTTTACAATAAGCCAAGGTTGCCTCATTGATTGAAGACATTTCTATTAAATACCAACACACAAGTACATTACCCTACTATTATTTCAAACTTGTTTGTTTCTTGTCTTGCCATATTTCAGATGATTGAAAATAAACATGGCCATGGACAAAACTGTGCATTCAAGTATCACAATACGTTTGCATGTTATACTGCCTCTCCTGAACTTGATGTATTATTTGCATATTGGGCAAGACAGTCGAGCCACTTTATGGTGGGGAGACTAGCAGGAAACGTGTCAGTGACGTAGCTGAGCTCAAATATGACATTGTTAACTATGGAACGATATTAGGGCCATAATTCAACATGTCATATTATGGCAGATAATCTGCAATAATACGAAATCAGGCATAATGAAGACAGGCATAATACGAATTCAGCCATAATACGAAGTCAGGCATAATGCGAGCAAGCATAATGCGAGCAAGCATAATGCGAGCAAGCATAATGCGAGCAAGCATAATGCAAGCAAGCATAATGCGATCAGGCATAATACGAACACGCATAATCAGCACTCGCTAACCTTTTAGAGTTTGTGCTGCCATCTAGCGAACATCGACAACTTGAAAATTGAAAATACTGAAGTATCCCTTGCATAAACAAATGTTTGGCTCAGGCTATTCACCCGCGAGCTGCTCGATAAATAACGTCAAGTCGAACTATTATTTTGTTGTTTGTAATGCGCTTTATTTATCTTGTGGAACAATACAAACTATGATATGAGGCAGAAAGTGATTAAAGCCTTAATCATAATTACAAGTTTTCTGTTATGATTTGTATGAGTAGTTGACGTTGTGTCAATTTTATCTGCAAATGAGGCAATATTAATTTCTGTGAAAATACATTAGGCATACTACTCGTTATGTGATGTTTGCTGCCACGTGACATTTGTCATCCCACCACATGGCATCTACTGTTTCAATAGATACTGTCACATTTGGCGTCACGTGAGACACCCCAAAACGCAAGCTTAATAATTCATAACACGATAAAATTATAGGTATATATAGATAATAAATTTAAGTAAAGATACAAAACAAAAGGTAATGATATATTTTGACATTAAAAGCTTATTTGATTTATTTTTAAATTGATAGCTATACAGAGTTCTTTTTAGATCACGAATTAGTATACATTCCAGAATATTGTACCTGAGCAGTTACTTGTAAATGTCCCTGTGTTTGTTCATATGTGTTGGAGGTAAATAAATCGGTACTGGTATAATAGATACATTTAAAAATTAAATCAAAGAAAGCAATAATTTTTATTATGACAAATTTCGCCATGCTATCTGTTGTGGCATATCGCAGCTTCTGGTTGTACCCATCAATAAACAGGTAAATAGTTAATAAATAAATAAATATAATTTCCCAAAAGAAAATTAATTTGTTAAAAATGGTACTATATGCCCAAATTTTTTTTTACTCTCTACGAAGACATGAATTTCTGCATTACCAATCAAGCGCAGTGTTTGCAAAAACATATCAAATTTACATTGTGTAAAATTCGGACCCACCTAAAATATATTTCTTAATCAGTCGTATACGTGATTATAATTGTATTCTGCAAATGCAGTTTTTATTTTGATTGATTTCCTGATTTTGTGATTTGTCGTTTAAACGAAGCATAAATAAAGTTATGCAGTTACTTATTTAGGGCATGTATTTGCTGACAGCGTATGCTTGCTTATTTGAAAAGTCTTAATGTATTAATTACAGGGCTATTTAAAAACGTTCTTAGCCAGGACTTAGCGGTTTAATGAAACAGGCGCCAGGTGCAGTATGGGTGAACTTTTGAAGTATTTTACCATTCTTCCTGTTCACAAACGTACTTTACCTTTTATAGCATAAATTAAAGCCTTGTTTACGGGTTTCACGGAAAAAATATATGTATATAATTATGTAATTAAGTGATTGAATAAAACAAACATTATCTTTTTAAACATACACGTATTTCAGTGTAATTAACTCGTGTAATTCAAACACAATTATACACATATTGATATATGTATCAGAATTATTACCAGTTATATTAATATTAAACATTATATAACAATAAATATATTATAAAATAAATATATAAGAAGAACATGTATCCATACAATATCGCCATACACTATCACCGGCATTACGCCTACTTGGTCATTGTGTATGTATTTTGTCTCCTAATTCTGGATATCTACCGGATGTCTGTATCTAGTACGGTTGATTAATGCTAGAGTTTTCGGATGTATGTAACCGTTTCATAAATGCATAAACAATTACCGCTTTGCACTCAAGAACATGCCTGAAGCACTGCATTGTCTAGGTATAGATGCAATGGTGCTCTGAACACATTATAGCAAACATATTTTATAGGTGGTACGTGTGTACTATAAACAGTATGATTCTATCATCCCATAATAAATTACACAATCATTATTGGAAATGTTATATTAATATAAGTGAAATAATACATTGTCAAGAGTATTGAAAACACATCCTACGTAATTATTAGTAACGTCGTTAAATTTCTTTCCATCATTAACACAAGCTAGGTTTATTGTATTTATAGATAGTGCTCACCTAATTTACACAGTATATGCATGTAGGCATATATTACATCCACTGTGCAAAATATGGTTAAGCCAGTAGAAAATGTGGAGCAGGACTTAATTAAGCTAGTACAATTTACGCAAGACCGAGAACATTATAAACACATGTAATAAATGAATTGCAACGTGAAGCAGTGTCATTGTGAACATGCCATGTTTTGCTAATTTGTTAAAAAGAAAAAGTAGTGTCAAGTTATTAAGATTACACCCATTTCAAACATCGCAACGTGAAACGCTGTACAAGTAATTAGTTATTAAAGTATTTGTTTTATTAATTATTATTCTATGTCGAGTATACATAATTTAACATTTTAATTATGTAACACATGTAATTTATTAAAACTGCCCAATCCATTCGTTTGCCCATCGCCAAACCGGTTCGTTTATGACCACATGTATAATGTGTTAATAGCTTAACTACTATGCATAGTCAGTTAAATTTTAAAATGCGTTTTAATCGTAAAAAAGAATCGTCGTTACACCGGGTATAAATGGCGGAACAATCAGCAGCTGCCAACGTCCTTTGCTTTTTGGGTCACGTGCTTTATCCGAGATCGGCCTACTACAGCATATTGCACGTGCTTTTGCGCGTCACGAAAAAGATTCTAAAGTCAAAGTGCTTCTTCTACGAAGGTACGTATTAAGTGTATTATCGCAGTTAGCAACAAGAGCGTATAGTCGTGGGCTAATTCAACGAGAACTGCAACTTGCGATCGTCTACATTATAGGTCTACTCGACGTGGTTTTTAAGATTATAATGTCTGACAAGCCAGTTTGACTTTGTCTTTGACACTGCTATGGGCTAGGCTATGCGATGTCCTTGCGAAATGTCATATCAAGAGAGACTAGATGACGTGAGGGATGATAAATAACATTGGCATGGGGAACTTTGGCAGTAGGCTCATGTTGATCGGGCAAGAAGCGTGGTACACATTAGGAGGATAATTCGTTATCTCGCGCAACAGAACGCCAAACCGTTATTTATTTTCACAATTATTAAGTGTTTTGTGACTCGCATTTTTAATTACTTAATGGTGTTGATTTCCATTATATTGTATGCAGACAAAAAAAGATAGATAACCATGATGCCATTTGATGGTGATGAATTTATTCAATATAAAAAATGGAAACGTAAACATATTATTTGATAAAATGTTAATACAGTTAGTGTACACCATATCATAACACACAACATTCTTGCACTTGTTTCCATTGTGGTCAGTGATGCATGGCTGTAGTCTACGTAAGTAATACCCGATACCTTTCAACTCACATACATGCCAGCTATTCTTATATTTACCAACATTTTCATCACAGCAATACTATTATATGAATGATTGATATATAACTCATTAAGATATTGATACAGGTCACACTACAATGCAAGAACAAGGCAGAAGAGGGGCTCATATTAAGGCAGGCAGATGAAGGGAAGATACGTAGACGTAGTCTGCGGGAGGCCCACATCTGATCATTCCAGGTAATTTAAACATGACCATGGATATTGCACCGACAGTCGGGCCATTAACGCACGACTATTGCACAGACAATCGATTTGGACCAAACCATTATTCCAAAATAGGGATGTGAGGTTGTCGCCGCTGCCTGGCCGTAACAATGGGATCCTGACTAGACTTGTATAAAATGTATTACCCTGACCCTAACCCAAACTCACACCCCTATTTTGGAATAGGGTCGGTCCAAATCTGCCATGAACCGTCAAACTGACAGTAATCTTGGCGATGCATAGCAGTACAATCTTTCGACACATTTTCGACAGTGTTTGGCATTGTTTTCTTTGGCACGTTCTAAGTTCAGCATATCTCATATAAAACTAACTATACGTTTGTTGCTCAAATAAATGTAGTGCATTCTGCAATTCGACAAAGTTTCTAACAGATGCGCTGACTCAAAACACGTTATCTGTCACCAGCAATGACGGCATGTGCATTCCCATGCGTTTAAAAACTGCAATAGCTTTAGGTGCAATATACACTTCGTTTATTTTTTTTACAATCAACGTATAAATTATCAAAATATTTTAATATGCCCATTAAAATACACATTTGTTTTCATTCACATTTTCATAACATCTTGGACATGGACAATTAGGATGACCTTTGCACTTGTATAATGCATATTATACCCACAGTGTGTCATCACAGACATATTTAATACACCTTTAAAAAGCATTCAGCATACAATGCAGTGTTCCCCCCAAGTAAAATGTTGGGCGAGTTGCTAAGATGGTGTGAGCAAGCACTGAATGCATGGTTTACACTGCGAGTCCGGGGGCATGGCCACTTAGATCAATTTAAAAAAATACCTTCAAGATGGTACATTCTGAAGGGTGTATTAACGTATTCCCTGTGAAATAGAGAGGAAACAAATGCACAACTACAAGGTAGCAACGTGTAAATGTGTTTATAGCAAGAAATACCTATGAGTGGCCATACTGGCATATTTTGAGTGAGGTAGCTTAGAGGTGGTCCACCTCGCTCATCATGTAGCAGGGGAAACGCTGCAACAATGAGTGTTGAAGAAGGTAGACATACACGTACATATTATGAATGCTTGAATATTTTGTGAGGGGAATACACTGATGGCATCACAATAATCTTATTTTGTCATTTCCAACATTCACTTTGACCATACAACCTCACAATCCATATTCATGTTTGACATAAAATGTCAAACATGAATATGTGTACACCCTATAGTAGTTATTATATGGCACACCCTAACAAAAATGTGTATACTGAAAACAAAACAAAAAATATGAGTGCACTTTACGTGGCAGAAATCAAATAATCCTATAATACTAACTAAGATCAGGCATCATTGTAATAAAAAGTTAATAATTTTAATTTCATGTAACGACAATAAACATCTAGTAAATTAAAAATAATACAATACATCACTGTTTTGAAAATGAACATTATTCCACTAATATCCACAACTCGGCCCTTCCTCTTCTGGACAACCTTGGTAAACACACTGTTCCTGTAGATGCTGCTGTAGCAGAACATTTCTTGCTACCTTTTTTGTGGATGGCTGTAATGCTATACTATCAATGTTTACACATGAAACATTATTTTGTATATTTTGTGATTATGGCAATTGACACAGCATAATTATTTACTTCCAACTCTACTACCATGATGCATGTTTTTTGTTTATTAAAATTGAATGCAAGGCATATGCTTTTCTTTACAGGTTAACAGGAAACTGAACAGTGCTCACCACCACTAGTTCCACAAGTTAATATGCTGTACTGGACAGTTGTATTTGCGGACAAGATTATACAGCCACAAGCCATGCAAGATGCTGCATACTAAATGTCAAGTATTCGAATGTCGACCAAGTGAAATGATCCCAGTTGTATTGTGTTCATCGTGACAGATTCCCCAGTACTGATAGTGTGTACACTGGCTTCCAGGCCAGTTAGATACCCTGACTGACTAGAGACCAATGTAGAATGCAGGGTGCTTGACATGCGAACATGGTGACGCCTGGCTAATGTCAACCTCTCTCGACACTGTAAGACAGGTTCAGCATTCTTCGGTGTACTACATCAGCTTGGATATTGATGACATTGTTTGAGTTCACTCTCGTTGATGGCATTGCATACCAGGTTCCTGGCATTTTGCTGTACATCCGCATCTGCCTATACAAGAGATAAAGTGACAATTAACGTGGCTCTGACATGTATGACATTTTATATGTGACGACACATTTAGCAAAGGTCTGTATCATTGTAACAATTTTTTTTGGTATTCATGTTATAAAATTTACATGCCACACGTTATACTTTATTCACACCTGTTATATCGAACATCGCGATTAATGTGGGAAACATTCCGCCACACTGAAATTAATATGCAAAAATACTAATTACACAAAATAAAAGTATTCGCCACTATCTGTAGCCGCCTAGCCGGTAATCTTCATAGAGCTGAGTAAACATATCGATTGCACATGTAACTCTAAGCCACATGGCGAGGACCCTGACTAGTTTAGTCACTAATGTTGTAAAGATACGAAGCATTAAAGTTATTTTAAAATATGTTATTTTATATATATTGAATTTTTAAAGAAACTAATATAGTTACTTTTTTAATAGTATAATAATAGTTTAGTTCTGACTTCACATGTGATTTCAACAATATACCATTAATTTTAACAAAGACCCCCATTAGTATATATGCATTACTAAAAAATCATGCTGACAAATAAACTATGCATGGGAAGATTCAGAAATCGATTCTAGGAGGCACAAAAACCTCCACTGGCGGGTGAACCAAATGGTGTAGCCTAAGTATTGTTGATACCGCACCACTATAACTTCATTGTCTCATCTAGAGTGGTGGTATCGGAAAATACCACAACTTATCACCTAAACTGGGGCACATTTCAAACAGTCCAGGGGTACATTAGCATGGACCTATTATACAAGGTCTGCAGGTGCTGTCATATTTTTCAATATCTAGGAATATTAATAAATATTCTTGTGCAATCAGAGGATTCAGTGAGGCCATAATTTATAAGATTGCTAGCAAGAAATGTAAGTTATTTTATTCTTTTGTAGAAAGCCTAATTGATGACGATTTCATTTTCTGTTACAATTCTGTACAACATAAATTCTTAGGATATTAAAATAATTTGTATACAGTACTGTAGTATAAAATACTGCCTGTTTGCATCATATGCAAATGTCACCCACCTGTGACAGACAATAATGATTTTATAATGTGTGCTATGTGATCACCCGTTCAGTTATTTTCAAAGAAAAACAGCTACAGCGGATAGGGGTTATTTATACCGAGTGATTTCTCAGAGAATTCTGTGATTTTTACAATGCCTGTTTTCCATAATCTAGCAACATATGCGAACATTCTGGTACAATAAGCACCCTGAAGGATTATATTATATGAGGTCATTACAGAGAACTTTCAGCGATTTTTGTTGATGAATGGCATAGATTACATTTTACGTTGTGTTAGATAAAATGTTATGACATCTACAATTCGCATGGTATTAACATTATTTTAATGTGGCTTTGAAGCAGAACCATTCACCCACATTTTGTGACATTTTCATACTTCTGAGTTGCGTACTCATTATTTTTGTAGTGGTTTGTCTTGGGCCACCCCTTTAGCATTTTCACTGAAAATTTGTTATCGTTGGTGCTAAAAACAATCATTTCTGACAGAAGGCTGTGAGTCCTGCAATGCTGTCACATATTTTCCATCTTTAGGTATGTAGACTAGACCTATTCAAAAGTCACTGAAGGGTCTTACCATGTCAAATCAATCACTTTTGGCCATTTTTGCATGACACGACTGCAGATTTAATAGAATTTAGTAGTTGGTTCACATGAGTATATCAAAATAAAAATTGAGGTCAATTCTCATTGAAGATACAGGTCACTGAACTTTGACCCGATTCGCATACTGACCACTGCCTGTAATTGCTATTAATAAAGCTAGAGAAACAAAAAAATATATCATTGGAAAGTCAATAAACATGGCAAACATGCACACATGACTATTATAAAATTAAAACATTAGTGTAAATAAGAATGTTGTAATTTCTTAAATTTGACCTCAGATATCCAAAAAAATTATCCTCTGATTTTGCTAATATATTTTACACAATATCCTATACTATTGCAGAGATGGAGTGATTACAATACAAATGTACTCGAGTACGAGTACGATTACTTTGAACATGCATGAGTACAAGTACGAGTACTCAAAAGTCCCCTATCTCAAAAGAAATTTTGCCTTGTTCCCCGTGCGCGTAAAAAACACTGATATCGACATGATCGATAGAGGGTGGGTTTGATTAATATTATTATTAATAGTTAGCAAGTACTTATGCTTGCACATGTAACTGTGTAAACTAATTAATTACTGCCATGTTTAATGTAGCTAATTTATATTAGTTTATGTATTGGTATTATTGTATTATTTTCCTTTTTTAGCATACTATTCGTACTTTTGTGTGTTGGTTTGGCTACATTAAATTTACATTTTTTTTATTAAGAATATGATAATTTATCTTTTTTTTCAATTATATTAAATATGACATTTTATGTCGTATTCTTTGATGACAGTTTTACATGAATTAGTATTTAATTTTGAGAATATATGTGATTTGTACAACATTGTTGAAATATATTAATTGGATAAAATATTAGGTATATATTGGCCTTCTCATAGTTTTTTAGTGATTTAGGTACAAAATAAAATAGGAGAATGTTCAGGAAAAATAAAACCATTTGTTTAAAATACCATTGCAGTTTCATTAATATTTAATCTATGTACTTGAAGGCAGCACCATTACATTTTAATGAATTACTATTATCAGAAAAAAAAAATGAAAGCAATTCTAAAGATGGACACAGTACAGACAGCAGGACACAGTAGAGACAGATGTCATTCTTCCCCCGGACCATCCCCGAATGGAACAGCCTGCCCCAGGAAATAGTGGCAGCCAAGTCCCTGGACTGTTTCAAGACCAGGCTTGCTGCCCACCTGTAACCAGACAGACCACCCCTCCCCTTCCCCCTCCCCTCTTATTTCTTATGTCTACTACCCCCTCTACTATGCCACACACCCTTTCACTACATTTCAGAAGTGTCTACTGCGACCTCCACAAATCAGCATAATCATCACAACATTGATGTTGGCTGATTAATAGAAGAAGAAGAAGAGAAGAAAGATTTATTGGCAAGATCAAAATTAATTTTTCAGAAAATTGTCGGAAAATGTTTAATTTCAAATTTCATAAAATTGCAGTTTCCTTAATATCCCATCTACATAAATGAAACAAGCACGATTGCACTTCAATTAGTGATTATGACTGGGGGGGGGAATGTGTGTGGTTTATAAGCAACATTGCATATATTAACATGCAATCCATCAGAAAATGTCATGAAATTTGTAACATTAAACATCTGTAGTTTGCTTAATATTTCATGAAACAACTACCATTATACTTCTTATAGTGACTACTATCACTATCAGGGAACATTAAAAAAAAAATTCTAAAGAACAATTTGGTCCGACCACCCTACTATATAATTATGTATATAGTCCCGACCTACCAATTTGACTAGGTGTTATATTTTTATTTCAATTTCAATCCTGGACGTAATCATTAAAATTGCTACGACATGGTGACGATCACGTACAAAGATCGGGGAAAATTAATTTTTCACTAACATTTTTATGAAGTACTAATCAATTTAATAATTTAAAATTGTATAGTAAAATAATTATTAGTAATGCGATTTGTATTTCATACAGAACAAAATTAGCAAACAAACGTGCTAAATATGTACCTATCTTACTCTAACGATCATATAATTTGAAAAAAGAGCAGCTGACAACTCTTACCAGCTTACCTAGCCCTAAATTTACGAAAAGTCGTAAAGTTTCAAACACCACAGCAGACAATTCTTAAACGGAAGCACACACCTGCGCAGCGGCCCCACAGCGCATTACATTTTAATGCAAGGGATACTTCAGTATTTCCAAGTTGTCGATGTTCGCTAGATGGCAGCACAAACTCTAAAAGGTTAGCGAGTGCTGATTATGCGTGTTCGTATTATGCCTGATCGCATTATGCTTGCTTGCATTATGCTTGCTCGCATTATGCTTGCTTGCATTATGCTTGCTCGCATTATGCTTGCTCGCATTATGCCTGACTTCGTATTATGGCTGAATTCGTATTATGCCTGTCTTCATTATGCCTGATTTCGTATTATTGCAGATTATCTGCCATAATATGACATGTTGAATTATGGCCCTAATATCGTTCCATAGTTAACACAGTATTAGGGATTATCGGACCTGACTGTCCATTCAAGTATCACAATACGTATGCATGTTATAAACGATACACTGATATACGGAATCTCCCGCCCATTTTGGATGAACCCGAGGTAACTGGTGGGATAAACAAACTACCAGAAGCAATCCACAATCCTTACACACGCAGCACAAACTCTCCTAGACCACGATCTATGTTTATCCGGACTACCTTGATTGAATCATACATGGGAGTGAATGGGTTCGGTTAAAAAGGAAAAGCGTAAGAGATAAGTTCATAGTTTGTAATCACGAAAGTGCTGTGAACTTTCTGGATGCAGTGAGATGACGTATTTGCTAGATGCGCAGACTTGAGTACGTCTGAAAGTGTATTTGCTGTGTGTTTGTGTGTGTGTGTGTGTGTGTGTGTGTGTGTGTGTGTGTGTGTGTGTGTGTGTGTGTGTGTGTGTGTGTGTGTGTGTGTGTGTGTTTTGTGTGTGTGTGTGTGTGTGTGTGTGTGTGTGTGTGTGTGTGTGTGTGTGTGTGTGTGTGTGTGTGTGTGTGTGTGTGTGTGTGTGTGTGCGTCTGTGCGTGTGTGCGTGTGTGCGTGTGTGCGTGTGTGCGTGCGTGCGTGCGTGTGTGCGGTGTGCGTGTGTGCGTGTGTGCGTGTGTGCGTGTGTGTGTTATTATAGTACTTGTTTCATGCAATATGTTCACTTGTCAAAACAGTCAGAAACAAAATACGGTCCTCCTCAAACTACACCTAAACACGATTTGTTCGTGGAAGCTTTTTCTTATTTAGATCCACTGATCAAAGATGGCTATGGGTTGACAGTTACTGAAATTAAGGATTTCGTGTCCAGTTTAGCAGAGATACGAGTATTGGACAACTATGGTGATACGATTCAGTTCTGTCCTAGTTATCGAGTCAATGTGCCCATGAAATGTGCTTTTCATCAGATATTAGCGTAGAAAATACTGCAGCAAAGATGAGAGAAATTAGTGTTGGTAAGTCGTGTATAGGGATATATCTCGTAGGCAATTACCACCTGTTTTAAAACATCATTTGACTGCTCAGTAACTGATAATCTAAATAGATCGATGGTAGTCCTGGCCTGAGTGACGCAGGCTTTAACCTGTAAACATGTTTTTCACATGCATCTTTCCATCTGTAATGTGTTCTGGTGATGACACTTTTCAAACATACATGAAATTCATGAATTAAATCAGACTTATATTGGCATTTGGTTAAATACAGATGACACATCGATTAATGGTCTTGCCATATGACCTTATGTATAAACTAATAACTAATGTCAACAGTGGGTTAAACAGGTCTCCACTGTACATCAGCTACACCCTTCGACGATATGAAGCACTTAAGATGTGGTGATAGATGGATTTAAATACCGTATTTCTTAAATATGGAAATAATAGGTTTTGACAGACGCCATCTTTTAAAATGGCGCGAATTGTTTATGTTATTGAAGGTTACAAATTACACTTTTGATATCGCTATCCACCAACCTATCCAAGAACGTCACAAAAATTGGTCAAGGTGACGTAGTGTTTGAGATATTGTAACATTTGTATTGACGACCGCCAAGTTATATATTTGGCGGAAATAAATGCCGGAAGAGCCAAGAAATTGTATATTTGAAATCGGGGTTCCCTAAGACATACTCGCATACCACAATTATTGCTCTGCATGCCGTATTTATTAAGATACAGGATTTCAAGCGGGAAAATTGGTGGATGTAGAGGTTTGAAATTGGTGGTGTATAAAATTTGAAAAACAAGCGGAAATATTGATTGATAAGTATTATTCTTGTGTTAAGGTTATTCATAAAGTGGTACTGGACATATATTGAGTAGTAGTTTTGGTTAAAGTTTGTTAGTTAACAGTATTTTTGAACAGATTAGTATAGTGGGTGATAAAAAGGGGAATCTAGGCTTCGACAAATTGTAAACAAGATTGAGCAAATCTCTTTATTTGATATAGTATATAAGAGATAAA
>JAODUO010002574.1:0-23700 GCA_025642075.2 Ridgeia piscesae
TGTGTGTACGTGCATGCTCGTGTATGCGAGTTTTTATTGTATGTACAGTGTATTGTAAAATGTCACACAAAAATTCATTTCATATCTGATGTTTTACTACTCAAATGGAAAATATGCCATGCCATGTCAACTTTAATTGCGTGGAAATTAGAAAAGGAACACTCACATGTGGACACATGTCACAACAGATTCATTCATCCATTTACTCATTCACCCACCCACTCACTCACACACTCACATACATCCACACAAACTTCTGGATGATAGTTAGATGGTAAATTAATTATTTCTTATACTGAAGCTAATGAAAACGCTTTAAATAAGGATAACATATTACTAGCGAACTTGTATATAACTGTTTAAATTAGTAGTGTCGAACTAGAAATAAGGTATTGATTACATCTTGCCAAGGGCCATGTTTACATTTATATTACAGTATGTGTCATTTTCTGCCACATGTATCAATTAGCATTTGATGTGTTATTTGAAAAAAATGTGGGGTTTTCAAAGTTACCTGTGGCCCTCTAATTTCAGCGGAATAAGGCGTTCAGATATCCTTGATAATCTTTGATTCTATTTTATTTTGAAGTGGCATGACATGTGAACACGATTATATGCAGTTCAAATATATATATATGTATAATTTAAATCATAGGCGATTGGTATAAGAATGCAATGTTTAATGTAAGCATGTTTCGCAAAATTCAATTCAATAATATCCCCTATAGGAGGTTTATGTGTTATATTGATCGTCGGAAAACTGATAGTTGTTAGAATAGCACAAAACGAAGGACGTGATTAGAGGAGAGAATTCCACACACATCTTCTCGCGTACAGAAGCACGGATCAAACAACTATCAGTAGAGTTATGTTGGCATGATCCATTTCTCTATTAGCCTGTATCCATTACGGTGTCACTGTACGATGACCGATCCCATTGACATGAAGAAACTAGATAATCAATGGGTCGCAACGTCATTTCTAGGTTCGTGACGAGGTTGTCTGTGGTAGTAGACCGCAGTATTACGACATGTGGTAATTGCTATAGTAGCTCGTCACAACAGATCGGTGTTCTCCGTTTGGGACAGGTCCCAATCATAGGAGTCAGCGGAGGGGAGCAAGGGGGTGTGCCCCCCACTAGTTCTTAGGCTGTTCCAAAATTCGTTGCTCACAGAGCTGTACAGAAGGATCTTGAAGATAGGTAAGGCTTTAGTTTTACTTTAGAAGCAGCAGTGGTCATATATATTAGTGTCAGAGGCTGCCGTAGCGTGTTGCATGGACTTGGGGCTGCTACGCTGAAAGCTCTGTCACCCGAGAGATACACACGTTTTTGACATATATTTGCCATTGAAACTGTTAGCTTTACATTTTATGTTTTACCTAACACGTTTTATAATTGACAATATCTAATATGCCAAAAAACATTTGGGTAAGAGAAAACACAACATTCACAGACGTAATTGAACAAGTCGGAAGAAGTGGACTTGGGCAGGGCACGTCAGCAGGATACGAGGTAACCGATGGACACTATGTATCACCACCTGGAAACCCTACGAAGGGAAACGATCTAGAGGAAGACCAGCCAGTCGACGGAGAGACAAACTAGACGAGTACTGGAAGGGTACCATCTGGCAGAGGTTAGCGCAAGTTAGGCAGCAGTATCTTGAAGCCTTCGCCCAACCACAGGACACTATGGCTGCACAACGGTGATGATGTAGTTGTACTGTAATTTGACCTAGTAAGGTTGACAGTATCTGGTTTCAATGGTGGTGCCACAATTTGATACGCATTACACGACCTTATGGTCGTTGTATAGTTTTACTATTCACTATTTTAGAGTTGCACAAAGTCAAAAGTATTATTTCAACATCAGCGGCTTTTGTTCTTTCGACAAGAATAACTTATATGTAATAATTTTCTTAAACGCAATTTAAGAAACGAACCGAACGAGTTTCTATTTTCATTTGATTAATATCCATATATAAGTATTATCAAATGTTTTAACGAATAAATACATGAGATGAGTAATTCACTTTTATCTGCAGCTTATCCCTTAATGGTTTTACCACGCATGCGTAGCATCAGAACACTTGGTAGTAACAGTTGTTACGCATTTGTAGCATGTATCAACGTTGGATGTATGTTGAAGCGTAGTTTGGTATGATACTACACATGCCCGGTTAAAAACACTATTTTTACTTTCACTAAGCATCGCTTTGATGTGAAATACATCTTACAGATCACGTTGGCGCAGAATAATAATAATCTATCATGTGTCAATGTTTTGATCGAGGATGCATCAAGGTGGTTTTTTAATTGTCTTTGTGTTGTTCAAGTAGTATGCGCCCATTGTAATTGCAGTTTCCGAAGCCGTGTTTTCCAAGTACACATTTCCAGGATACTGAGTATATGCCTGCTTAAGCATTGATATTGCCAAGGATGACAATCTTGTCATTTGCTGGAACGTTTCGAAGAAGGCTGCATAAGTCTGTGTAAAAGTTGTCTTTTTCGGTAGGATCTGCCTGGAGAGTTGGAGCATACACCCTGAAGAGTGTCATGCTGCTGAACAGCAAGTGGCAGACTCACGGAGCTGATGCAGTCAGAGTGACCAATCGGCAGTTTTGTAAGCTTGGTAACTATGGAATATGTGACCATGAACCCGACACCTTAAATACGTCTGTCCTCTGTTGATTTGCCAGACCAATAGAGGGTATAATCTGCGCCATGGTATCTCAATCATCCTTCTTATGAGAAGCGGATTTCACTGAGTGCGGCGATATCAATATCCAACCTAGCAAGTTCGTATGCAACTAAAGCTGAGTGTCGTTCAGGTCAAGTGCTGTTGCCAAAATCTAACATTGTTCTGAGGTATCAGCATGCTATTTTGAGTCCGTTCTCACATTGTAAGGCGACTGGGGGTGTTGTTTCTCCTTTGATGTATTTCGACCGCGTTTGGAAGATGCCCTTTGACCGCCAACTGGGACATATAGAGAAGAGCTTTGTTTAGGCCGCCTTGTCTATGCTCTCTCCGTGTGGAGCAAGCAGTGCTGTTCCTAGCGAAGGCTGCTTGGTCGCTTATGGTGCTGCCGGGTGATGTTTTCATCTCCGAGTCAGCATCAGACGACCCATATATATCCAGTGTCAACATCCACCGTATTCGCCCCTTTTCTCATCGCTACAGGATTGTGAGTTAAGGGAAGTGGACGTATCCTTCTCGCCTGCGCAATGGAGATTTAAGGTGTAGTGCAGCCACCTATAAATCCAAGGTTCGTCTGCCATGGCCTAGCAAGCTGGGACTGTGACAGTGACGTGTGCCGTAGGTTTAAAATCAGAGTTTTCCTTCTCCTAGACCCGCTGCCTGCCAAGGCTAATGAACTGGGTCTAGCCAGATTTGTAATCAGAATTGTCCTCCTCTAGATCCCTAGTATGTTAGCCTGGGGTCGCAAGGTGCCCAGTACTCGTAGTGTACCACGAGGCGTTAGAGTCTTGCCTTTGGAGGGGCTATGTACCAACAGGGAGATTTACGCACTTGGCTCACTTTTCATTCCTGTAAGGAAGCTAGCTGGCGGCCGTAGCTTAACCAAGAGTATGAAGCGCATGCACTATGACAACTTACAACACTACGACATTAGACACATCACACAAACCTGTGTCACCACTACACTACGAGGCTCTTTCCCATCTGTCCCTTACGATATCCAGATGGGAAAAAGCTGCTCACCGAAAATGACTCCATCCTAAACCGATGGACGAAGCAGTTCTACACCCTATTCAATGCCTGCCGCACAGTCCTACAAATGCCGATTGACCGTATCTCACAACAGCCAGCGAAAACTGAATTGGATAAGACCCCAACATTGCAAGATACACCGAAAGTAATATAAGAGTCGAAGAGTGCAAAAGCTGCAGAAATTGATGGCATTTCACCAGAGGTTTGGGAAAATGTGACGCAGTCATCACCACCCTGTACAAGAACAAAGGGCGAGATCTGATTGCTCCAATTACCGCGCGATAACCCTTCTCTCCATCGCTGGCAAAATCTCAGTAAGAGTATTACTGAACTGTCTATTGCAGAAAAACACCTCACAAACAGCTAATGTGGTTTTAAAGCCAATCGGAAATCACTGACATGGTGTTTGGCCTGAGGCAGATTCGAGAGAAGTGCCGAGAGCAAATCAAAGGTGTGTTTATCACCTTTGTAGACCTAACAAAAACGTTTGACACCGTGAGCAGAAAAGGTTTCTGGAAAATCTTGGAAAGTTAGGCTGTCCAACAAAGTTCATAGACGTGGTCATCCAGCTACAAGAAGATCAACTAGGCTAAGTGAGTCACAACAACATTCTCTCACGGCTCTTCAGAATCACAAATGGCATGAATGAAACAGGAAACAGGGCTGCGTCCTTGTTCCAACTGTTTTCGTACAATTCTTTAGCATGATGCTCCAACAGGTCAGAAAGGACCTTAAGGACAACTATGTCGTTTAGATTCGATTTCGTACAGATGGCAGTCTGTTCAACCTAAGACGTTTGCAACCCCGCACAAAGACCAAAGAGAAACTGATCAGGGGGCTACTGTTCGCTGTCGATGCTGTCCTTGTTGCTAATACTGAGTCGGCCATGCAGCGAATAACATCTTGCTTCGCAGAAGTCTTAGGAAGACTGAAGTGTTTAATCACCCCGCGCCACAGGAAGAGTACCATCCTCCCAGCATCTTCATCGAACAGTCAGAACTGAAAACAATCCTCAAATTCAGCTACTTATGATGCGTTATCGCATCTGATGCCAAAATAGATAAAGAAGTGGACAATAGGCTAGCCAAGGCAAACAATGCCTTCTGTAGATTATACAAATGTGCCTGGAACAATAACAATCTAAAGAAAGACACGAAGGTCAATGTCTACAAAGCTGTTGGGATGACCACTCTGCTGTATGGTGGCGACGCAGGCCATCATCGTTAAGAAAACTGACATTATCGATTATAGCCGTATTATTTATATTACGAAAACGTGTGTGGGGGGTGTGGGTGTGGGTGTGTATGTGCTTGTTTGTGTGCGTGCTTGCGTGGGTGACTTATAGCGTGCGTGCGTGTGTGTATACTTCTTTGTCATTGTAATGTAAATAATATGACAAACAATATATACTGTTGTAAAATGTAAAGTGATAATCAAAGTTAAGGAATACAAGAAATCAAATGTCTTAGGATCAAAAGTATATACGTTTGGAATTGTTTCATAATTAATTTACTCTAAAAAGATGCCCGGCGAACAGCGTGGTGGTGGCCCTATGCCTACGCTGAGGAGCAAGCATGCAGTGCCGCAACCAGACGGGGTGCAAGGGGGCCATGGCCTCCAATCCCGGAAAATTAGGAATATATGAAACTGAGGATCAATGACTGGCTGCCTGATACGTGGAGTGACAAAGTACAGCATATATTGGAATACCTGTGTGTGACTTCCCTTCCAAGTCATACCGTTTGGCAAAGACATTTCTCATAATAGGATCAAGTTAACCAAAGGCAAAGATGACGAATCCTCCACTTCTGACGTAGGCAATTAGCACCTAACTGGCTGTAGTCCAAGAGGTGACATGGCAACATAAGTACCAGTTTCAATGTGAATGATGGGTAATGACTATTAATATATCAACATACGAAGGTCAAATTGCGCATTGTAACCTATGCAATTTATCTAATCGATTTTCTAGTGGTTAGTCATATTAATATTTATACATTATATATATATATATATATATATATATATATATATATATATATATATATATATATTTTTTTTTATATTATTTTTACGTACCTCAGTTAAACAAAATTAATTCGTCTCATTTTGCACATATTTGTAGGTTAGTTGATTTTTTTAATTTTAATATATTTGTTTTAGGTACTGTATTTGTTTGTATTTTCCTAACATTAATTTATATTTTAGAAACATTCCAATGGATGTTATACTATATACATTTTATATTCTTAGTTCATGTATTTTCCATATTGTTGTTTTATAAAATGGATGTTTATCTGGTCATTGTTGTTTCCTATATATTGGTTATACATGCTGTAAAACTCCACGAACAATTATAATTAGATCTGGTGCTATATTACTTTAAAATATTATAATTATTTATATATTTAATAAGTAGCAACATTATACGTAGTACACTAAAAGTGTTGGTATAAGTCACGTCCCATGTCTGTAGGTGTGGGAGCTGTTGCGTGTGGAATATGATGATCAGCTGTAGGTGACTATCATGTAGAAGTTATCGGTTCGTATGTCTGTAGTATTGTGTCGTTTTTCTTTCAGTTTCTTATGTTGACGGCTTCTATGGCACCTACACTGGTCAGTAAACTTGGCTGTCATGTAGTTATTCATTTTAAACGAGTGAGATTTAATTATAATATATATATATATTTTTAATTTATATATTATATATTATATATTTTTTATCCGGTTTCCCCCCCAAGTTGACCCCATTGAATGTAAAAAAAAGGGTTTGTGCGATCCCCTCCAACATCTGGCAGCAGAGTAAAAAAGGTCTAAATATAATAATCTTTTTTTTTTAAATTAGTTGGTTATTATTATTAATTTTTTTTATTATTATTATTTTATTTTATTATTATTATTATTATTATTATTATTATTATTATTATTATTATTATTATTATTATTATTATTATTATTATTATTATTATTATTTTATTTTTATTATTATTATTATTATTATTATTTTTTTATCATCATCATTAGCACGCACACAACACACACAAGCAGGCACACATAAATTTTTTTTAATCCCCATTATCTTTTTTTTTACTGCAGTCGTCATACAAATAGCGCCTGTAAAGCAGTAATGGAATTGTCCTGGTCTATGCCGTCTGTCACACAATCTACCGCGCTGATCAGCGATTGACTCACTGCTACACAAGGCGCCTACGTAGTCGTTTACTTTAGCTTGACGCTTGACCCTCCGTTGCACGAACCCGGAACGTTCGCCGCCTCTTTCAATAGAAAATAACAGTAACTATGCCGCGACCTAGTTTCCCGGAAAATGGCTGCGTTTACTCGGTAGGCGAACACGGGCAGTCAACCGTGACTGGGTGTGTAAATTATGCTAGTAGGCCGTAAGGCGGCTATGAAAATATGACACTCAAATCTCGTCTGCCAAATCAGCCAGAGGTCCCCGGGTGATCATCATAGATTTTTTATGGAATTAAATTGTTGCGTGCATATCACCGATCATTCATCACATACACCAAGTGTTATTTGTTTTAAAGTACAGGTGTTTCTCCAAAAGAATGCTTATCAAGTCTAATATTAAAGTGTGGCTAAGGTTCAAATATGACAACAAAATATCAAATGTGAAAAAAGTGCCTGAATACTATAGGGGGTTTTTTATTTATATATATATATATATATATATATATATATATATATATATATATATATATATTTTAAAACCTGTATCTACACCAAGTTGTGTGTATTTTCAGAAACAAATATGTATTTTATTTGCAAATTGATAAGTAACTATGTTTGAATAACAGGATTTCATCTAACATTGCACTAAATAGTCAAAACATTCCTATGAAATAATGTTAGAAGTAGGTAATTGTGTGTGAACGCAACCGAAATTCAAGAAACATATTGCGTTCAGTCCAAAATTTCAAATTGCCATAACTCAAGAATTATTTAAGTTAAGACGCTCATGCCATTCATTTTTGCTTATCTTATCAAAAGCTTCCATCAAACTGATTCATTCGAAAATTTATATCTTGGACTCAAAAACTTTTCTGAAGGCTTATTAAAATCACTTCTATTTCACAGGTTAGTATATCCTGAACTAATCAACCAACGACATTTCATGGAGTAGTTCTCTACTATGTAGATATCAAAACGGGATATTTTAAATTTTAATATCAATCTAGCTAATGGTCAATGTGTACCAAGCTAATAAAAATATTATTTATTCAACAAATCACCCACAGAACCATTTGTAGATCGTTATGTTATGGTCAGTGCTGAGGCTTGCGTATTGAAGGAATCTTCGTACACATGTACTTCCAAAGGATTACTAAAATACTGGAATATAAATTGTCGTGCTGTGTGACAAGGAATTAGGACGTAAATCCGTGTAACATAGGTCATGTAGTGATATTGTTAGTTGTGACTCGGTGGCTACAACCCTGGACAATCATTCGCGAACACCCGGATTCAATTACAACCCTGTAAACACTTAGACGCGTGACGTTTATGGGACAGTTTGTTGAATCAGTATGTTGCGGACTACTGATCATAGATCATAGTGTATGTTAGCAGATTCTTACCTGAACTTTGGAATGCTACCAGCAGCAGACACACGGGGAGTAGAATTCGGACAGACATAGTTTCTTGTTACGCGTCTCGTCCGGGCAAATCCTTTCTAAAAATGAGCGTGTGTGTCGCCTTGGTGTCAGGCGAGTCCACGTTATCCACAGGGGTGGCGGTGTGTAGCCTCGTGACGACACGGTCTGGAGCACCATTGAGTGCCTCCATGGTTTATTAATAACATTTTTTCAGCTGCGTTTACACGGCTGGGGGTCGACCAGTTGGGATTGGTCTCAATTCAACTGACTAGTTGGTCAGAATTGCGCCTAGTGTATTCATTTATTGTAAACATTTCTTCCATCAGTTTTTCTTCTTTTGTATGATGAGACAATTTACACGCCATGAGCTTTCGACTCCAAACTGAAATCAGCATACCTTTTACAGTAATTTAACCTACAGCGGAACAGCGGTATGTATAACGAACCCGTTATACTGTCTGTATCTAACGTGCTATGTACAAAAGAAAGCAAAGTGCACATGGGAGGGTAATCGTAGAGCATAACGTGATTATATATAAACCATACAAATATAGTTCATGTCAAGTGTAATGCTCGTTCATGTGACTACGTCGCCATTTGGCGACCTGTCACTAAACATTACATCTTCCACTTCAATTTAGAATCTGATCGAAATTACGAACTTAATACAATTTTGCGGAATGTGTACTCTTAGTGAATGGATTCGCAGTCAGGTCGAGAGCCAGTGCAGATATGTGCATTGCGTAAGAGTGCTACCATTGCAATGACTCACTCGACTAACGCCAGTGTCAGCAATAACAAGAAAAGTGGAATGACAAGCGTATGTATGACATAATGCCAGCCTACTCGGAGCGAATGTAGGTAAATTCCATGTGATATGCAATATCGTGCCCAACAATGTATATAATTTATCAAGACAAGCGCATATTGCAATCTGCCATAAAAGTGATGTGAAAGACAGACGATATTATGCCTAGTAATGTATTATCTTGACGCGGATCTTCCATGACCCTTCGTGCACTTTAGAAAACGAAGCGGAAGTCTGACCTAGTTTCCCAGAAAATGGGACCGTGTATATACCGTCTTTTCCTTTTTTGTTTTGACATTTGCGAACGAAGAATGAAAAAGGCAAACTGTGTTAGTTTTTCGTTCTCATATATCAAGTGAAAAACGAAAATCGAAATCGGGTTTTTTTTTGCACTTAAAAGCTTCGGCTGCCTTTCCCTTTCGGTAGGGGGTAAAAAGGGTGGTTGGGGGGTTTCCCGGGGGAAAAAAATCCGAAAGGCTTTTGGAAAAACAACAGCATGTAATGGTAACTATTGCGCTTTTCGGCGCTATTGTCTTATGAACAGTTTCGACAAATTAATTAACTATACTCAGCTTCCGTGGTACACGACTTTATTACAAACAACCTCTGTTTAGAAGGTCGTGTACAAGTGTTTTTTAACCAACTGCAGCCGTGCACAAGCATGATACCAGACAATCTAAACTATGTTATGTTAAAAAAGCGAACACCACCCATAGACTACTGCCAATTACTGTCAGAGGTATATGCATATGGAACGTTCTAGCAAGTGAGATAACACAGTTGCCAAGTTTGCAACAATTTAAGAAAAGATTAAAGTCGAGTTACTTTCTTCGTATTTATGAACAGTTAACATAATGATAAAAATACCATTATTGTTGCTTTGTATTCAATATTGTAACTCTTATTACAACTACTATGCATTTTAGTTGAAAAGGGCATAGCGCCTTACAAGTGCTATGTTCCTTTAAAAGCAGCAGCGATTCACCAATCATGGAATTGTATTATATTGTATTGTTTTTTACCATTATGTATTGTATTATTTTTCAATAATATGTTGCATATTCCTGTGTTGTTTTCATTGTTGTTAAATAAACTTTCATTCATTCATTCATTCATTCATTCATTAGGTATTACTAAACTACTTTATTATATTACTCGGTAATAAACTGTCTGAATCTGAGTTATATTTACTGTACCTAACATAAAATTAGTATTTGAGATTGCATCAGACATGCATGTTTAGCGTATGTGGTTACGCTTAATGTAACTGTCGATTTGTTATAGATTACCCTAAAAATAGCAAACATACTGCACCTTTACAAAACTTAGAAGAAAATACAGAAGTGTTCTAAACATTAGCTGTTTTCAAAAGTAAATATTTTCTTTTACAATATTGAAAAGATAGTTCATGCATATGTGCCTGTGTGTACGTGCATGCTCGTGTATGCGAGTTTTTATTGTATGTACAGTGTATTGTAAAATGTCACACAAAAATTCATTTCATATCTGATGTTTTACTACTCAAATGGAAAATATGCCATGCCATGTCAACTTTAATTGCGTGGAAATTAGAAAAGGAACACTCACATGTGGACACATGTCACAACAGATTCATTCATCCATTTACTCATTCACCCACCCACTCACTCACACACTCACATACATCCACACAAACTTCTGGATGATAGTTAGATGGTAAATTAATTATTTCTTATACTGAAGCTAATGAAAACGCTTTAAATAAGGATAACATATTACTAGCGAACTTGTATATAACTGTTTAAATTAGTAGTGTCGAACTAGAAATAAGGTATTGATTACATCTTGCCAAGGGCCATTTTACATTTATATTACAGTATGTGTCATTTTCTGCCACATGTATCAATTAGCATTTGATGTGTTATTTGAAAAAAATGTGGGGTTTTCAAAGTTACCTGTGGCCCTCTAATTTCAGCGGAATAAGGCGTTCAGATATCCTTGATAATCTTTGATTCTATTTTATTTTGAAGTGGCATGACATGTGAACACGATTATATACAGTTCAAATATATATATATGTATAATTTAAATCATAGGCGATTGGTATAAGAATGCAATGTTTAATGTAAGCATGTTTCGCAAAATTCAATTCAATAATATCCCCTATAGGAGGTTTATGTGTTATATTGATCGTCGGAAAACTGATAGTTGTTAGAATAGCACAAAACGAAGGACGTGATTAGAGGAGAGAATTCCACACACATCTTCTCGCGTACAGAAGCACGGATCAAACAACTATCAGTAGAGTTATGTTGGCATGATCCATTTCTCTATTAGCCTGTATCCATTACGGTGTCACTGTACGATGACCGATCCCATTGACATGAAGAAACTAGATAATCAATGGGTCGCAACGTCATTTCTAGGTTCGTGACGAGGTTGTCTGTGGTAGTAGACCGCAGTATTACGACATGTGGTAATTGCTATAGTAGCTCGTCACAACAGATCGGTGTTCTCCGTTTGGGACAGGTCCCAATCATAGGAGTCAGCGGAGGGGAGCAAGGGGGTGTGCCCCCCACTAGTTCTTAGGCTGTTCCAAAATTCGTTGCTCACAGAGCTGTACAGAAGGATCTTGAAGATAGGTAAGGCTTTAGTTTTACTTTAGAAGCAGCAGTGGTCATATATATTAGTGTCAGAGGCTGCCGTAGCGTGTTGCATGGACTTGGGGCTGCTACGCTGAAAGCTCTGTCACCCGAGAGATACACACGTTTTTGACATATATTTGCCATTGAAACTGTTAGCTTTACATTTTATGTTTTACCTAACACGTTTTATAATTGACAATATCTAATATGCCAAAAAACATTTGGGTAAGAGAAAACACAACATTCACAGACGTAATTGAACAAGTCGGAAGAAGTGGACTTGGGCAGGGCACGTCAGCAGGATACGAGGTAACCGATGGACACTATGTATCACCACCTGGAAACCCTACGAAGGGAAACGATCTAGAGGAAGACCAGCCAGTCGACGGAGAGACAAACTAGACGAGTACTGGAAGGGTACCATCTGGCAGAGGTTAGCGCAAGTTAGGCAGCAGTATCTTGAAGCCTTCGCCCAACCACAGGACACTATGGCTGCACAACGGTGATGATGTAGTTGTACTGTAATTTGACCTAGTAAGGTTGACAGTATCTGGTTTCAATGGTGGTGCCACAATTTGATACGCATTACACGACCTTATGGTCGTTGTATAGTTTTACTATTCACTATTTTAGAGTTGCACAAAGTCAAAAGTATTATTTCAACATCAGCGGCTTTTGTTCTTTCGACAAGAATAACTTATATGTAATAATTTTCTTAAACGCAATTTAAGAAACGAACCGAACGAGTTTCTATTTTCATTTGATTAATATCCATATATAAGTATTATCAAATGTTTTAACGAATAAATACATGAGATGAGTAATTCACTTTTATCTGCAGCTTATCCCTTAATGGTTTTACCACGCATGCGTAGCATCAGAACACTTGGTAGTAACAGTTGTTACGCATTTGTAGCATGTATCAACGTTGGATGTATGTTGAAGCGTAGTTTGGTATGATACTACACATGCCCGGTTAAAAACACTATTTTTACTTTCACTAAGCATCGCTTTGATGTGAAATACATCTTACAGATCACGTTGGCGCAGAATAATAATAATCTATCATGTGTCAATGTTTTGATCGAGGATGCATCAAGGTGGTTTTTTAATTGTCTTTGTGTTGTTCAAGTAGTATGCGCCCATTGTAATTGCAGTTTCCGAAGCCGTGTTTTCCAAGTACACATTTCCAGGATACTGAGTATATGCCTGCTTAAGCATTGATATTGCCAAGGATGACAATCTTGTCATTTGCTGGAACGTTTCGAAGAAGGCTGCATAAGTCTGTGTAAAAGTTGTCTTTTTCGGTAGGATCTGCCTGGAGAGTTGGAGCATACACCCTGAAGAGTGTCATGCTGCTGAACAGCAAGTGGCAGACTCACGGAGCTGATGCAGTCAGAGTGACCAATCGGCAGTTTTGTAAGCTTGGTAACTATGGAATATGTGACCATGAACCCGACACCTTAAATACGTCTGTCCTCTGTTGATTTGCCAGACCAATAGAGGGTATAATCTGCGCCATGGTATCTCAATCATCCTTCTTATGAGAAGCGGATTTCACTGAGTGCGGCGATATCAATATCCAACCTAGCAAGTTCGTATGCAACTAAAGCTGAGTGTCGTTCAGGTCAAGTGCTGTTGCCAAAATCTAACATTGTTCTGAGGTATCAGCATGCTATTTTGAGTCCGTTCTCACATTGTAAGGCGACTGGGGGTGTTGTTTCTCCTTTGATGTATTTCGACCGCGTTTGGAAGATGCCCTTTGACCGCCAACTGGGACATATAGAGAAGAGCTTTGTTTAGGCCGCCTTGTCTATGCTCTCTCCGTGTGGAGCAAGCAGTGCTGTTCCTAGCGAAGGCTGCTTGGTCGCTTATGGTGCTGCCGGGTGATGTTTTCATCTCCGAGTCAGCATCAGACGACCCATATATATCCAGTGTCAACATCCACCGTATTCGCCCCTTTTCTCATCGCTACAGGATTGTGAGTTAAGGGAAGTGGACGTATCCTTCTCGCCTGCGCAATGGAGATTTAAGGTGTAGTGCAGCCACCTATAAATCCAAGGTTCGTCTGCCATGGCCTAGCAAGCTGGGACTGTGACAGTGACGTGTGCCGTAGGTTTAAAATCAGAGTTTTCCTTCTCCTAGACCCGCTGCCTGCCAAGGCTAATGAACTGGGTCTAGCCAGATTTGTAATCAGAATTGTCCTCCTCTAGATCCCTAGTATGTTAGCCTGGGGTCGCAAGGTGCCCAGTACTCGTAGTGTACCACGAGGCGTTAGAGTCTTGCCTTTGGAGGGGCTATGTACCAACAGGGAGATTTACGCACTTGGCTCACTTTTCATTCCTGTAAGGAAGCTAGCTGGCGGCCGTAGCTTAACCAAGAGTATGAAGCGCATGCACTATGACAACTTACAACACTACGACATTAGACACATCACACAAACCTGTGTCACCACTACACTACGAGGCTCTTTCCCATCTGTCCCTTACGATATCCAGATGGGAAAAAGCTGCTCACCGAAAATGACTCCATCCTAAACCGATGGACGAAGCAGTTCTACACCCTATTCAATGCCTGCCGCACAGTCCTACAAATGCCGATTGACCGTATCTCACAACAGCCAGCGAAAACTGAATTGGATAAGACCCCAACATTGCAAGATACACCGAAAGTAATATAAGAGTCGAAGAGTGCAAAAGCTGCAGAAATTGATGGCATTTCACCAGAGGTTTGGGAAAATGTGACGCAGTCATCACCACCCTGTACAAGAACAAAGGGCGAGATCTGATTGCTCCAATTACCGCGCGATAACCCTTCTCTCCATCGCTGGCAAAATCTCAGTAAGAGTATTACTGAACTGTCTATTGCAGAAAAACACCTCACAAACAGCTAATGTGGTTTTAAAGCCAATCGGAAATCACTGACATGGTGTTTGGCCTGAGGCAGATTCGAGAGAAGTGCCGAGAGCAAATCAAAGGTGTGTTTATCACCTTTGTAGACCTAACAAAAACGTTTGACACCGTGAGCAGAAAAGGTTTCTGGAAAATCTTGGAAAGTTAGGCTGTCCAACAAAGTTCATAGACGTGGTCATCCAGCTACAAGAAGATCAACTAGGCTAAGTGAGTCACAACAACATTCTCTCACGGCTCTTCAGAATCACAAATGGCATGAATGAAACAGGAAACAGGGCTGCGTCCTTGTTCCAACTGTTTTCGTACAATTCTTTAGCATGATGCTCCAACAGGTCAGAAAGGACCTTAAGGACAACTATGTCGTTTAGATTCGATTTCGTACAGATGGCAGTCTGTTCAACCTAAGACGTTTGCAACCCCGCACAAAGACCAAAGAGAAACTGATCAGGGGGCTACTGTTCGCTGTCGATGCTGTCCTTGTTGCTAATACTGAGTCGGCCATGCAGCGAATAACATCTTGCTTCGCAGAAGTCTTAGGAAGACTGAAGTGTTTAATCACCCCGCGCCACAGGAAGAGTACCATCCTCCCAGCATCTTCATCGAACAGTCAGAACTGAAAACAATCCTCAAATTCAGCTACTTATGATGCGTTATCGCATCTGATGCCAAAATAGATAAAGAAGTGGACAATAGGCTAGCCAAGGCAAACAATGCCTTCTGTAGATTATACAAATGTGCCTGGAACAATAACAATCTAAAGAAAGACACGAAGGTCAATGTCTACAAAGCTGTTGGGATGACCACTCTGCTGTATGGTGGCGACGCAGGCCATCATCGTTAAGAAAACTGACATTATCGATTATAGCCGTATTATTTATATTACGAAAACGTGTGTGGGGGGTGTGGGTGTGGGTGTGTATGTGCTTGTTTGTGTGCGTGCTTGCGTGGGTGACTTATAGCGTGCGTGCGTGTGTGTATACTTCTTTGTCATTGTAATGTAAATAATATGACAAACAATATATACTGTTGTAAAATGTAAAGTGATAATCAAAGTTAAGGAATACAAGAAATCAAATGTCTTAGGATCAAAAGTATATACGTTTGGAATTGTTTCATAATTAATTTACTCTAAAAAGATGCCCGGCGAACAGCGTGGTGGTGGCCCTATGCCTACGCTGAGGAGCAAGCATGCAGTGCCGCAACCAGACGGGGTGCAAGGGGGCCATGGCCTCCAATCCCGGAAAATTAGGAATATATGAAACTGAGGATCAATGACTGGCTGCCTGATACGTGGAGTGACAAAGTACAGCATATATTGGAATACCTGTGTGTGACTTCCCTTCCAAGTCATACCGTTTGGCAAAGACATTTCTCATAATAGGATCAAGTTAACCAAAGGCAAAGATGACGAATCCTCCACTTCTGACGTAGGCAATTAGCACCTAACTGGCTGTAGTCCAAGAGGTGACATGGCAACATAAGTACCAGTTTCAATGTGAATGATGGGTAATGACTATTAATATATCAACATACGAAGGTCAAATTGCGCATTGTAACCTATGCAATTTATCTAATCGATTTTCTAGTGGTTAGTCATATTAACCTATTTATACACTTTTATATATATATATATATATATATATATATATATATATATATATATATTTCTTTATATTATTTTTACGTACCTCAGTTAAACAAAATTAATTCGTCTCATTTTGCACATATTTGTAGGTTAGTTGATTTTTTTAATTTTAATATATTTGTTTTAGGTACTGTATTTGTTTGTATTTTCCTAACATTAATTTATATTTTAGAAACATTCCAATGGATGTTATACTATATACATTTTATATTCTTAGTTCATGTATTTTCCATATTGTTGTTTTATAAAATGGATGTTTATCTGGTCATTGTTGTTTCCTATATATTGGTTATACATGCTGTAAAACTCCACGAACAATTATAATTAGATCTGGTGCTATATTACTTTAAAATATTATAATTATTTATATATTTAATAAGTAGCAACATTATACGTAGTACACTAAAAGTGTTGGTATAAGTCACGTCCCATGTCTGTAGGTGTGGGAGCTGTTGCGTGTGGAATATGATGATCAGCTGTAGGTGACTATCATGTAGAAGTTATCGGTTCGTATGTCTGTAGTATTGTGTCGTTTTTCTTTCAGTTTCTTATGTTGACGGCTTCTATGGCACCTACACTGGTCAGTAAACTTGGCTGTCATGTAGTTATTCATTTTAAACGAGTGAGATTTGAATTATAATATATATATATATCGTATTCAAGTTGTATGCATATGTATATATGTATATAGTTTGTTTGGATGCCGGATGGCCCCCTCCAATGCAAAATCCTAGCCACGCCATTGCAGGCATGTAAATAAAAAGGGTTTGCTGCAGCTATCCACACTGCCAACATCTGGCTAGCAGAGTAAGAAAATGAGATCTCAATATAAGTATATCAATGTTTTTTATTATTATTGTTGTTGTTATTATTATTATTATTATTATTATTATTATTATTATTATTATTATTATTATTATTATTATTATTATTATTATTATTATTATTATTATTATTATTATTATTATTATTATTATTATTATTATTATTATTTTTTTATTATTATTATTATTATTATTATTATTATTATTATTATCATCATCAGCAGCAGCAGCAGCAGCAGCAGCAGCAGCAGTAGTAATGTTGGTGTTTGTAATACTGCCACTTATGACAGTATTTCTACTGCAGTCGTCATACAAATAGCGCCTGTAAAGCAGTAATGGAATTGTCCTGGTCTATGCCGTCTGTCACACAATCTACCGCGCTGATCAGCGATTGACTCACTGCTACACAAGGCGCCTACGTAGTCGTTTACTTTAGCTTGACGCTTGACCCTCCGTTGCACGAACCCGGAACGTTCGCCGCCTCTTTCAATAGAAAATAACAGTAACTATGCCGCGACCTAGTTTCCCGGAAAATGGCTGCGTTTACTCGGTAGGCGAACACGGGCAGTCAACCGTGACTGGGTGTGTAAATTATGCTAGTAGGCCGTAAGGCGGCTATGAAAATATGACACTCAAATCTCGTCTGCCAAATCAGCCAGAGGTCCCCGGGTGATCATCATAGATTTTTTATGGAATTAAATTGTTGCGTGCATATCACCGATCATTCATCACATACACCAAGTGTTATTTGTTTTAAAGTACAGGTGTTTCTCCAAAAGAATGCTTATCAAGTCTAATATTAAAGTGTGGCTAGGGTTCAAATATGACAACAAAATATCAAATGTGAAAAAAGTGCCTGAATACTATAGGTGGTTTATTTATATATATATATATATATATATATATTTTAAAAAAAAAAAAAAACCTGTATCTACACCAATTTTTTTTCAGAAACAAATATGTATTTTATTTGCAAATTGATAAGTAACTATGTTTGAATAACAGGATTTCATCTAACATTGCACTAAATAGTCAAAACATTCCTATGAAATAATGTTAGAAGTAGGTAATTGTGTGTGAACGCAACCGAAATTCAAGAAACATATTGCGTTCAGTCCAAAATTTCAAATTGCCATAACTCAAGAATTATTTAAGTTAAGACGCTCATGCCATTCATTTTTGCTTATCTTATCAAAAGCTTCCATCAAACTGATTCATTCGAAAATTTATATCTTGGACTCAAAAACTTTTCTGAAGGCTTATTAAAATCACTTCTATTTCACAGGTTAGTATATCCTGAACTAATCAACCAACGACATTTCATGGAGTAGTTCTCTACTATGTAGATATCAAAACGGGATATTTTAAATTTTAATATCAATCTAGCTAATGGTCAATGTGTACCAAGCTAATAAAAATATTATTTATTCAACAAATCACCCACAGAACCATTTGTAGATCGTTATGTTATGGTCAGTGCTGAGGCTTGCGTATTGAAGGAATCTTCGTACACATGTACTTCCAAAGGATTACTAAAATACTGGAATATAAATTGTCGTGCTGTGTGACAAGGAATTAGGACGTAAATCCGTGTAACATAGGTCATGTAGTGATATTGTTAGTTGTGACTCGGTGGCTACAACCCTGGACAATCATTCGCGAACACCCGGATTCAATTACAACCCTGTAAACACTTAGACGCGTGACGTTTATGGGACAGTTTGTTGAATCAGTATGTTGCGGACTACTGATCATAGATCATAGTGTATGTTAGCAGATTCTTACCTGAACTTTGGAATGCTACCAGCAGCAGACACACGGGGAGTAGAATTCGGACAGACATAGTTTCTTGTTACGCGTCTCGTCCGGGCAAATCCTTTCTAAAAATGAGCGTGTGTGTCGCCTTGGTGTCAGGCGAGTCCACGTTATCCACAGGGGTGGCGGTGTGTAGCCTCGTGACGACACGGTCTGGAGCACCATTGAGTGCCTCCATGGTTTATTAATAACATTTTTTCAGCTGCGTTTACACGGCTGGGGGTCGACCAGTTGGGATTGGTCTCAATTCAACTGACTAGTTGGTCAGAATTGCGCCTAGTGTATTCATTTATTGTAAACATTTCTTCCATCAGTTTTTCTTCTTTTGTATGATGAGACAATTTACACGCCATGAGCTTTCGACTCCAAACTGAAATCAGCATACCTTTTACAGTAATTTAACCTACAGCGGAACAGCGGTATGTATAACGAACCCGTTATACTGTCTGTATCTAACGTGCTATGTACAAAAGAAAGCAAAGTGCACATGGGAGGGTAATCGTAGAGCATAACGTGATTATATATAAACCATACAAATATAGTTCATGTCAAGTGTAACTGCTCGTTCATGTGACTACGTCGCCATTTGGCGACCTGTCACTAAACATTACATCTTCCACTTCAATTTAGAATCTGATCGAAATTACGAACTTAATACAATTTTGCGGAATGTGTACTCTTAGTGAATGGATTCGCAGTCAGGTCGAGAGCCAGTGCAGATATGTGCATTGCGTAAGAGTGCTACCATTGCAATGACTCACTCGACTAACGCCAGTGTCAGCAATAACAAGAAAAGTGGAATGACAAGCGTATGTATGACATAATGCCAGCCTACTCGGAGCGAATGTAGGTAAATTCCATGTGATATGCAATATCGTGCCCAACAATGTATATAATTTATCAAGACAAGCGCATATTGCAATCTGCCATAAAAGTGATGTGAAAGACAGACGATATTATGCCTAGTAATGTATTATCTTGACGCGGATCTTCCATGACCCTTCGTGCACTTTAGAAAACGAAGCGGAAGTCTGACCTAGTTTCCCAGAAAATGGGACCGTGTATATACCGTCTTTTCCTTTTTTGTTTTGACATTTGCGAACGAAGAATGAAAAAGGCAAACTGTGTTAGTTTTTCGTTCTCATATATCAAGTGAAAAACGAAAATCGAAATCGGTTTTCGTTTTTGCACTTAGAAAGCTTCGGCTGTCCTTCCATTTCGGCTAGGCGGTAAAAAGGTTGTGGATTCGGCGGGATAATTCGACGGCGTTTTGAAAACAAACTCCTGAAAGTGCATTGTTGCCGAAATTATATCATTGCGAGGCAGCATGTAATGGTAACTATTGCGCTTTTCGGCGCTATTGTCTTATGAACAGTTTCGACAAATTAATTAACTATACTCAGCTTCCGTGGTACACGACTTTATTACAAACAACCTCTGTTTAGAAGGTCGTGTACAAGTGTTTTTTAACCAACTGCAGCCGTGCACAAGCATGATACCAGACAATCTAAACTATGTTATGTTAAAAAAGCGAACACCACCCATAGACTACTGCCAATTACTGTCAGAGGTATATGCATATGGAACGTTCTAGCAAGTGAGATAACACAGTTGCCAAGTTTGCAACAATTTAAGAAAAGATTAAAGTCGACGTTACTTTCTTCGTATTTATGAACAGTTAACATAATGATAAAAATACCATTATTGTTGCTTTGTATTCAATATTGTAACTCTTATTACAACTACTATGCATTTTAGTTGAAAAGGGCATAGCGCCTTACAAGTGCTATGTCCTTTAAAAGCAGCAGCGATTCACCAATCATGGAATTGTATTATATTGTATTGTTTTTTACCATTATGTATTGTATTATTTTTCAATAATATGTTGCATATTCCTGTGTTGTTTTCATTGTTGTTAAATAAACTTTCATTCATTCATTCATTCATTCATTCATTAGGTATTACTAAACTACTTTATTATATTACTCGGTAATAAACTGTCTGAATCTGAGTTATATTTACTGTACCTAACATAAAATTAGTATTTGAGATTGCATCAGACATGCATGTTTAGCGTATGTGGTTACGCTTAATGTAACTGTCGATTTGTTATAGATTACCCTAAAAATAGCAAACATACTGCACCTTTACAAAACTTAGAAGAAAATACAGAAGTGTTCTAAACATTAGCTGTTTTCAAAAGTAAATTTTTTTAAAAATTTGAAAGTAGTTATGCTATTTTAGGGTAATCTATAACAAATCAAACAGTTAACATTAAGCGTAACCACATACGCTTAAACATGCATGTCTGATGCAATCTCAAATACTAATTTTATGTTAGGTACAGTAAATATAACTCAGATTCAGACAGTTTATTACCGAGTAATATAATAAAGTAGTTTAGTAATACCTAATGAATGAATGAATGAATGAATGAATGAAAGTTTATTTAACAACAATGAAAACAACACAGGAATATGCAACATATTATTGAAAAATAATACAATACATAATGGTAAAAAACAATACAATATAATACAATTCCATGATTGGTGAATCGCTGCTGCTTTTAAAGGAACATAGCACTTGTAAGGCGCTATGCCCTTTTCAACTAAAATGCATAGTAGTTGTAATAAGAGTTACAATATTGAATACAAAGCAACAATAATGGTATTTTTATCATTATGTTAACTGTTCATAAATACGAAGAAAGTAACGTCGACTTTAATCTTTTCTTAAATTGTTGCAAACTTGGCAACTGTGTTATCTCACTTGCTAGAACGTTCCATATGCATATACCTCTGACAGTAATTGGCAGTAGTCTATGGGTGGTGTTCGCTTTTTTAACATAACATAGTTTAGATTGTCTGGTATCATGCTTGTGCACGGCTGCAGTTGGTTAAAAAACACTTGTACACGACCTTCTAAACAGAGGTTGTTTGTAATAAAGTCGTGTACCACGGAAGCTGAGTATAGTTAATTAATTTGTCGAAACTGTTCATAAGACAATAGCGCCGAAAAGCGCAATAGTTACCATTACATGCTGCCTCGCAATGATATAATTTCGGCAACAATGCACTTTCAGGAGTTTGTTTTCAAAACGCCGTCGAATTATCCCGCCGAATCCACAACCTTTTTACCGCCTAGCCGAAATGGAAGGACAGCCGAAGCTTTCTAAGTGCAAAAACGAAAACCGATTTCGATTTTCGTTTTTCACTTGATATATGAGAACGAAAAACTAACACAGTTTGCCTTTTTCATTCTTCGTTCGCAAATGTCAAAACAAAAAAGGAAAAGACGGTATATACACGGTCCCATTTTCTGGGAAACTAGGTCAGACTTCCGCTCGTTTCTAAAGTGCACGAAGGGTCATGGAAGATCCGCGTCAAGATAATACATTACTAGGCATAATATCGTCTGTCTTTCACATCACTTTTATGGCAGATTGCAATATGCGCTTGTCTTGATAAATTATATACATTGTTGGGCACGATATTGCATATCACATGGAATTTACCTACATTCGCTCCGAGTAGGCTGGCATTATGTCATACATACGCTTGTCATTCCACTTTTCTTGTTATTGCTGACACTGGCGTTAGTCGAGTGAGTCATTGCAATGGTAGCACTCTTACGCAATGCACATATCTGCACTGGCTCTCGACCTGACTGCGAATCCATTCACTAAGAGTACACATTCCGCAAAATTGTATTAAGTTCGTAATTTCGATCAGATTCTAAATTGAAGTGGAAGATGTAATGTTTAGTGACAGGTCGCCAAATGGCGACGTAGTCACATGAACGAGCAGTTACACTTGACATGAACTATATTTGTATGGTTTATATATAATCACGTTATGCTCTACGATTACCCTCCCATGTGCACTTTGCTTTCTTTTGTACATAGCACGTTAGATACAGACAGTATAACGGGTTCGTTATACATACCGCTGTTCCGCTGTAGGTTAAATTACTGTAAAAGGTATGCTGATTTCAGTTTGGAGTCGAAAGCTCATGGCGTGTAAATTGTCTCATCATACAAAAGAAGAAAAACTGATGGAAGAAATGTTTACAATAAATGAATACACTAGGCGCAATTCTGACCAACTAGTCAGTTGAATTGAGACCAATCCCAACTGGTCGACCCCCAGCCGTGTAAACGCAGCTGAAAAAATGTTATTAATAAACCATGGAGGCACTCAATGGTGCTCCAGACCGTGTCGTCACGAGGCTACACACCGCCACCCCTGTGGATAACGTGGACTCGCCTGACACCAAGGCGACACACACGCTCATTTTTAGAAAGGATTTGCCCGGACGAGACGCGTAACAAGAAACTATGTCTGTCCGAATTCTACTCCCCGTGTGTCTGCTGCTGGTAGCATTCCAAAGTTCAGGTAAGAATCTGCTAACATACACTATGATCTATGATCAGTAGTCCGCAACATACTGATTCAACAAACTGTCCCATAAACGTCACGCGTCTAAGTGTTTACAGGGTTGTAATTGAATCCGGGTGTTCGCGAATGATTGTCCAGGGTTGTAGCCACCGAGTCACAACTAACAATATCACTACATGACCTATGTTACACGGATTTACGTCCTAATTCCTTGTCACACAGCACGACAATTTATATTCCAGTATTTTAGTAATCCTTTGGAAGTACATGTGTACGAAGATTCCTTCAATACGCAAGCCTCAGCACTGACCATAACATAACGA
>JAODUO010002575.1:0-10000 GCA_025642075.2 Ridgeia piscesae
TGGTGCTTGTGTGTGTATGCGTATGTGTGTGCGCGCGCTTACGCTTGTTTCTACATACAATACAAGGTCCCAAAAACAAACAAACATTTCGTATACAACTGCTGAGGTTTGCCCAATTACGCCATCTATATAGATGTTGTCATCCAATCACTTTGCATATGTAATCATAATTGTCTTCTCCACATTACACAATTGCCAAACCTTAACCCGTTACGCCGATCCACGGAATAAACATACGCTAAGTTGATTTTAGAGGCCCTTTGGAAACACGTACGATTACTTCAGTCTATATTCGGGTGACTTGAACTATGCTTTCGCAATTAAAGATTAGTATTCTTGAGCGTGTTTTTGCTGCTACAGTTCTTATTAACATACGCAGACGTGTATTGCATTTTGTTTAGCTATGAATATTTCCGCGTTGTCGTCCAAATGGCTTCATCAGAATCAATAACGTCCTGATAGAATGACTTCACGGTAAACGAAAGAAAGTAGCTGAACATTCAATTGCTATAAGGAGAACTTCACAACAGCGTTTCCTGTAACAAAGAGATAGCAACAGTCATCGAGGAGACAGGAGAATAACAGATACAAAGAATTAACTGATAAGGTATCAAACAACTGGTGTCATTTCACTAGAACGTCATTACCTCAGAATATATACGGATGACATCACATTGATACAATATAGTTGTGTACTGTATGTCATAATGACAATTTGGGCATACTGACGTCCCTGATTCACACTTACATGAATGTCACGTCCGCAGCAACCTCTTCACGATGAAGTGTGTCGATGACAAAGTGTGGGACGATGGTTCGAAGTCCTGCCAATTGACCTCCGCCACATGTCCGGAGGTGTTTAAAATATTGAATGGATATGAAAATATTGACAGAAAATATGTTTTTCACAGTCAAGGAAGAGGACTAGAGTTACGTTAGCAAAGAAGCAGTGTAGACTAGATATTAGAAAATTTTCATTTTCACAAAGAACAGTAAACGAATGGAACAGATTATCAGCTGATTGTGTAGGTGCTAGTAGTGTTAAAATATTTTAAAATAAAATCGACATATACCTAAGACGGGCGGGGTATACTTAGATAGATAGGTTGGACTCTCGATAAGCCAAATGGCTTCCTAGTCCACCTGCCATCTAGAGTTGAATCTCCAGGTGGCAATCTTGTTAAATCTCTTGTTAAAAACCATCAAGAGAAACCTGAAGCTGAGAGACATAAAGACCGACTCATGGACATCACTCTCACAGCAGAGAGATAAATGGAGAGCATTAGTCAAGTGATGGAAGCAGTCTTTGTCGCATCGCGACCGACAGCATGAAGGTGATGATGATCTACAACACATCCATAATGTGCATTTGTGTGAGACGTCCATGCCTGTTGCTGACACATATACACTGTCAAAACTTATAATTCACCAAACATGATGACATCCAACTTTGATGGCGCGATTATTCAAATGAGCTATTTTCAATAACCCTGCTTTTACTTCCTTACATGTGGATCAACCAAATTACTCTGCTCATGCTTAGACAGAAAGACAGAGTAGCTGGGATCAATCTCATGTTTTATGAATAACCAGGAGAGTATTTTTGGTACACACAAAACAACTGGGATGAATTTGGTTAATCTCACAACAGTCAGTCGAACTGTGTAAAGATGGGCGGCATTCAACAAAAATCGGTGCTATTATATATATTTCATTAAGATAATAAACATCCTGTAAATATTGCTTCATATGCTAGTAAATCCATAACAATTCACAAAAATGTGTAAGACTTATGCTTAAAATGTACAAATTGATACCTCTGCTTCAGGAGATCATTTCACTAACATTGCAAACTCGTCAGCAGGTTTTGCACCTTAAATCAGTTTTGTTCTATAATGGTGATTGATTTTATACTGAAAATGTTCAACACAAGAATGTGAATTGTCACTACTGCATCATGGAATGTGACCATGGAATTTAATATTAATGCATTTTTATGTATTCAAAATATTCCATCTGTTTTACAATGGATTCTGTTTTTAGGGTTTTGTGTGAAGTCATTACCTAAATCAAATGTCTCAACAAAGTTTTCTTTCTTTGTAAATTTTGTTCAGTGTAGTTGTTACTTACCTGTGTATGACAATAATGACAAATACAGCCAGAATGACAACAGCCACTAGGCCAACAGCCAGTCCAGTGATGAGGCCTGCAAAAGATGTATGTGACCTGTCACACCAAACCACCACTCTTCCGTATACACCACTCTTCCGTGCACATCATTCTTCTGTGCACATCACTCTTCCGTGCACATCACTCTCGTATACATCACTCTTCCGTGCACATCATTCTTCTGTGCACATCACTCTTCCGTGCACATCACTCTTTCGCATACATCACTCTTCCGTGCACATCACTCTTCTGTGCACATCACTCTTCCATGCACATCACTCTTCTGTATACATCACTCTTCCATGCACATCACTCTTCTGTGCACATCACTCTTCCGTATACATCACTTTTCCGTGCACATCATTCTTCTGTTCACATCACTCTTCTGTGCACATCACTCTTCCGTATACATCACTCTTCCGTGCACATCACTCTTCTGTGGACATCACTCTTCCGTATACATCACTCTTCCGTGCACATCACTCTTCTGTGCACATCACTCTTCCGTATACATCACTCTTCCGTATACACCACTCTTCCGTGCACACCACTCTTCTGTGCACATCACTCTTCCGTGCACATCACTCTTCCATGCACATCACTCTTCCGTGCACATCACTCTTCCGTGCACATCACTCTTCCGTGCACATCACTCTTCTGTGCACATCACTCTTCCGTGCACATCACTCTTCCGTGCACATCACTCTTCTGTGCACATCATTCTTCTGTGCACATCACTCTTCCGTGCACATCATTCTTCTGTGCACATCACTCTTCCGTGCACATCATTCTTCTGTGCACATCACTCTTCCGTGCACATCATTCTTCTGTGCACGTCACTTTTCCGTGCACATCACTCTTCTGTGCACATCATTCTTCTGTGCACATCACTCTTCCGTGCACATCACTCTTCCATATACATCACTCTTCCATGCACATCACTCTTCTGTGCACATTACTCTTCCGTATACACCACTCTTCCGTGAACATCATTATTCTGTGCACATCACTCTTCCGTGCACATCACTCTTCCATGCACATCACTCTTCCGTGCACATCATTCTTCTGTGCACATCACTCTTCCATGCACATCACTCTTCCGTGCACATCATTCTTCTGTGCACATCACTCTTCCGTGCACATCATCTCTTCCGTATACACCACTCTTCCATGCACATCACTCTTCTGTGCACATCACTCTCCCGTGTACACCACTCTCTCCATGTACATCACTCTCCCATGTACATCACTCTCCCGTGTACATCACTCTCCCTGTACATCACTCTCCCATGTACATCAGTCTCCCGTGTACATCACTCTCCCGTGTACATCACTCTCCCGTGTACATCACTCTCCCGTGTCATCACTCTCCCGTGTACGTCACTCTACCATGTACATCACTCTCCCGTGTACATCACTCTCCCAGTGTACGTCACTCTCCCGTGTACATGCACTCTCCCGTGTACATCACTCTCCCATGTACATCACTCTCCGTGTACATCACTCTCCCATGTACATCACTCTCCCATGTACCACTCTCATGTGTACATCACTCTCCCATGTATCACTCTCTGTGTACATCACTCTCCCATGTACATCACTCTCCCATGTACATCACTCTCATGTGTACATCACTCTCCCATGTACACCACTCTCCCATGTACACCACTCTCCCATGTACATCACTCTCCCATGTACATCACTCTCCCGTGTACACCACTCTCCCATGTACACCACTCTCCCATGTACACCACTCTCCCGTGTACATCACTCTCCCATGTACATCACTCTCCCATGTACACCACTCTCCCATGTACACCACTCTCCCATGTACACCACTCTCCCATGTACACCACTCTCCCGTGTACACCACTCTCCCGTGTACACCACTCTCTCATGTACACCACTCTCCCATGTACACCACTCTCCCGTGTACACCACTCTCCCGTGTACATCACTCTCTCATGTACACCACTCTCCCGTGTACACCACTCTCCCATGTACACCACTCTCCTGTGTACATCACTCTCCCGTGAACACCACTCTCCCGTGTACATCACTCTCCTGTGTACATCACTCTCCTGTGTACATCACTCTCCCGTGTACACCACTCTCCCGTGTACATCACTCTCCCATGTACATCACTCTCCTGTGTACATCACTCTCCCGTGTACATCACTCTCCCTGTACATCACTCTCCCGTGTACATCACTCTCCCATGTACACCACTCTCCCGTGTACATCACTCTCCCATGTACATCACTCTCCTGTGTACATCACTCTCCCGTGTACACCACTCTCCCATGTACATCACTCTCCCATGTACATCACTCTCCCGTGTACATCACTCTCCCATGTACACCACTCTCCCATGTACATCACTCTCCCATGTACATCACTCTCCCATGTACACCACTCTCCCATGTACATCACTCTCCCATGTACACCACTCTCCCATGTACACCACACTCCCATGTACACCACTCTCCCATGTACACCACTCTCCCGTGTACACCACTCTCCCGTGTACACCACTCTCCCGTGTACACCACTCTCCCGTGTACACCACTCTCCCGTGTACACCACTCTCCCGTGTACACCACTCTCCCGTGTACACCACTCTCCCATGTACATCACTCTCCCATGTACACCACTCTCCTCTCGCTTTCTAGTATTAACATATTCATCTTGCAATAATGTCTCCATGCTTCTATAAAATACTCTAAATTTTTAGAGATCCAACTAGAAATTGTTTTGTTCAACATCATTACACATAATGTACTATGATGTGTAGTTGATTCCCCATTACTTTATAATCATCTCAAAATGCAGCTATTTGAAGATTTTATATTCACTGTATATATATATATATATATATATATATATATATATATATATATATATATATATAATATTCTGCTGTGTATGTATGTATCATTTGGCAGTAAAATGATGCCTCATTCACATTCCTCAATTTTGCATTAGGATTTTTGTGTTGCATCTCTGAGCTCAGGTTTCTGAGGGTAGTTGTGTGCAATAACGGTACAATCAGAAATAGGAAGCAACTCTTTCATAACTTGCTGTTGATTGGAAAAAAATTTGCATGCTTATCTTTACCTACCCATATTAGAACTTGTAGTTGGTGACATTGTCCCCAGATGACTGTCTGGAGATCTTTCTGTTGTTGTTGTACCATGATATGTAGTTGATGTACTGTCCAGTTGACTTGAATCAGTTGTTGGTGACACTGTTGTGTTGATGTCACAGACTGGCCAGCTGCCAAATGGATGTGGTTCCACAGTGCAGTTGGATGGTTTATCATGACTTTCTCCTCCAAAATAGACTGGAACCAGACAACAAATTTAGGATTCAAGATTCAAAAAAATTTATTGTCTGTTTAAAACATAACATTAATAACGGAAAGTTTTCTTCAGTTACACATAAAAATGCCAGTAATAAGATAAGATTGGTGACACAGAAACAGTTAATAAGACACATTAAAATTGTAATGTTTTTTAATGTTTGCTAGGAGGTTCTTCATTTGTGTGACATAAAGATTAATCAACTGTGTAGCACCAGAATCGACCAGAACATCCAACTTCACACCCCCCACACTCACATTGATAATGCTTGTGCGTTGCCGTTACTGTCATGAAATGCAAAATCTTACTCAGTGCCACTTGCAAGACAGTTCACCCAGCCTTATGAGTGTTGGTTTGTCTTGCTAACCACTGACATTTTTTTTCCATCATGTTGGACATGACGGGTCACAACCGAAATGTCCTATTTTATCACATCGGTAGCAACCATTGTTCCTGTTTGTGGTTGTTGCCACACATGTGCACGATTTAGGCCCGTGAAGCTTAACCGCCTTCCCTGGTCATCCTATATGTGCTGGCGACAGGGCTGGGTCAACTGCGTCCATGGACAGCTTGGCCATCTGCATTTCAACTTCCTCGCACCGGCCTGCCAAGTCCAGTGTGTGCGCCAGCATTAATCCCTGTCCGGCTTCGAGCAACTTGTGGCAAAAATAATCAGAGTGGCACTTACATAGAACTTCATCCCGTATCGGTGGTCCTCCATGTCCTTGCTGTGTTTGGCTGCAGCCAGCAGTCAGGTGACAAATTGTAGGACTGTCTTGCTCTGACCCTGAGTCATCTGCCTAAAGGCATGCCATGTGTGTGTGTGCTCTGTTGACCTTATAGGGACAAAATACACATTTAGCGTGGTTACTGCTTTGTCATAATCAAGTACCATTCCTGAGTCGTCAAGTGTCTGAAAGATGTCCTGGAGAACCTGTCAGAACCGGCAAAATGCAGTAACTGGGCACATCTCTGTTGCTTGTTCGTGACGCTGTTATTCGTGATGATAAACCTTTGCCATCTGCATACAGTTCAAACGCTGTCAACCATCGCGCCCACCACGTGCCTACCATATATAGCCATGTTGTCTCTGCAGTTGAATATTCCCACGTAGGTTTTGTCAGCCACATTGTATTGAAACTTAAGGGAAAGTGTTCTCCAGAATCCTCGTCTCCAATGTCACATTCTGCAATGGCTCTGTTTTGAGAATGTGAAACGAATACAGGTTTAAGAGCACTGCATATTTACTACCAGCCACTCACTGCATCATACATGCACTTTTCAGTTACCTTAGAAGTATGATGTGTCCAAGTGAATATTTCATACGTGTAGTCCAGTAGGGGAACCTTGAATACACTACACTATGTACATTGTGTAGCAATTGGGCATGTAATACTGCTGAGGCATGAATGTATATAAATATGATGGAGATGTTAGTAAGTTAGCCTTTTTTTTTTCACTCACCTTTTAACTCATTTTTGTAATTTCCAGATGTTCTATTTACGCCATCTATGCAACACATTTCACATATTGTCTTTGGATAATTGTGTCTGTAACATTGAAATTCCAGTACTTGTCTACAGTTTTCCACAAATGTGTAATTCTTCAGTTTATCTCTCCATGAGTCTCCATTTTTACAGTGGATAGAAGTTGCGTTGCATGTGAGAGCTCGAGATGTCCCACATGTCATGTTGTAGCTGGTTTCTGCAGTCATAGAAAAACACTGTGTATTACTTAATTGTACAGACTTATATTGATGTTTCTTCCATATTAAAGTACACACTCACACAAACTTCTGTTTTATGATTAGAAGCTATCCATCTTTTTTGTTATAGGTCATGCTCCCGGTCTGTGACATTCAAGTCTCAGTACTTGTGTGCAGTTTTCCACAAATGTGTAACTGCCCAGTACGTCTCTCCATACATGTGCCTCATTTCTTACAATGAGTAGAAGTAGAAGGATATATCCCACATGTCAAGTTGTAGCTGGTTTCAGCAGTCATAAAAAACACCAATTATTACTTAATTGTAACCAGACTTTTGATGTGTCCTCCATATTAAAGCTACCCCGGTATTTCATGTATGCAAAATATCACTATACAATTACGTTCATCCTGGAATCTTTTAAACTTGTTATTGCTATATAATATATATATATATTATATATATATATATATATGTATATATATATATATATATGTATATATATATATATATATATATATATATATATATATATATATATATATATATATATATATATATATATATATACATACCAGTGTTTGGAATACTTTATATTTTCTAACCCAGTGATCATTGACAATCCACTTTACCAAATACTTGACTCACATGAATAGTTTCATATTCCATGTCCTCATGTTATTCCTATCTGAACAATGATGAGATTGTATGTTGAGGGACCACAAAAATTACCTTGTGACTTGATGACAAAAGGTTGTCTTTTTGGAAACAGTGAAGATAACATGTGGTTATGCACAGCTAGAGGCGCAGAGGTAGCGCTTTGAACTCTCGACTAAGAGAACGCGGATTCGAATCCTGTGTTGCAGTGTGAAACGTTGGACAAGTTTTTTCACTCTACATTGCTCCAGTTCACCCAGCTGTATGAATGAGTACCTGGCTATAGACAGTGGTGGATATTTGTATCAGTTGCCATCACACATTAACTGCAACATGGCAGGAGAAGCCCTGGAGAGGCCCAAAGAACTTGAAATGGTGTTTGTTTAAAGAGGTCTTCCAGAGAGTAAAGTATCTAATAGATTAACTGTGGTTTATGTGGAAGGCACAATACAAAATATTATTAAATGTGCTTTGGTTACAAGGCTGTGCGGCTTGCATATGTGCTCTAGACAAGCAATAGCTGAAGCAGGTTCTACCTCATTAATTCAAAATTCACTTGAGAGTTAATGAATGCGTATTATCTTTGCTTCCCAAATCATTTTATATCGTTCAAATTTTGTCTCCCACGCTCCCTCCCATACAAATACATAATGATGTACTTTTATTTATTAACTAGCAGCTTTTAAAACTACTCTGTGTGGATTATACCACAGGTAAATGGTAAACAATACGGTACAAACGTATTATTATCTATTTACTAGAGGTGTGATGTAATTTTTATTATTAACTAGCAGCTTTTTAAAACTGCTGTGTGGTGGATTGTACCACAGGAATGTCATGGTAAAAAATGTATTGTTATCTCTAATTACTAAAGGTTTGACGCTTTTTCCTGGAAAGTGCCCAAGGTTTTGCCAGCTGGATTTTTCCTTGTATTATTGTGTGCTCAGAATTTATATGGCAGAAATAAGTTGATATATTTATGTGTTAATGTGATTGCAGAGTGGCCCCCACACATATTAAAAATAAGTAGCCAGTAGTGCTTCGGTTTTCAAGGTTATCGCATTCTGATGTGGAATTAGCAGTCAGTGGCTGTGGTTGGTGTACATAATTAACAACGAATGTTAATAAAATTTACATGTCATTCACTTGGCCTAATTCAATCAATACCCAACTTATGTTGTTCCTTCTGCATAAAGAACTTACCTTTACCTTTCTTTACCTTTAACTGAGATGCAGGCATTTTCTATAAACATTAGGTTTAATTAATCGTGTTTCTATCTATCAGCTTAAGCACACAAAGATTGTCATGACATAGAAAGGTATTATCCATCATATAAAATCTTATTTACCAACTTAGTCATTCCATGTGATGTTTTCAGTATTGTTCTCTGTGAGAGGCAGACATCCTCCACAGAACAGATTGTGTCAACTCAGAGATTATGATGCACTTTGAGGTTCCTTGTTAGTATACAAACTATACATATATCTTACAGGTATCTCACTGGAAACCATATACGTTGCCACCTTTCCCTCCCTACATCTCTAGCAGTTATTAAAAGCTGATTGTTTGTGTTGTTACCTGCAGATGCAACAAACTGCAGAACAATGCAGCAGGAGAGGGCATTGTACAGCTTCATTGCTCTCAGTTGTCAGCTCTTGGTCCTGTCAATCAAACAACAATTTACAGCTCCAGCTCTGATATATCTCATTACAATATACATGTGGATTTTTTTATAATGTAAATGTCTATTAATTTATATAGAAGCAAGATTTATAGAAGATTTATACAATAATATTCTTTGGTGATGTACAATACAAGAAACAGCACAATGAAAGTTAATATAAACATTCAACATAATACACATATTTTGACACAATTTAAAACAATAAAATAGACTAAATAAATTAATAAATACATTATTTAATTAATAATAGTATTTTTTAATTTTCATGTTACACTCAGCAATAAAAAATGAAGTAATAGAAATATTTATATTAGGTTACATCTACTTCAAGTAAAACATCCATACACAATTGATACATTAGACATGGCCTGGTTTTACAATAACAGTAAATAGTTAGTTATTCACTCCAGCCACTCCACTTGGG